>JAVJGH010000058.1:16635804-16646144 GCA_035590175.1 Aviceda leuphotes
AAGGCTGGAGGGGCACAAGAAGTTGGGAGGGGACACAGCCAGGACAGCTGACCCAGAGTGGCCAAAGGGGTATTCCACACCGTGTGATATCATGCCCAGTATATAAACTGGGGGGGGATCGCCACTCAGGGACTCACTGGGCATCGATCGACAGGTGGTGAGCAATTACATTGTGCATCACTTGTACATTCCAATCCTTTTGTTATTACTGTTGTCATTTTATGAATGTTGTCATTACCATTATTAGTTTCTTCTTTTCTGTTCTATTAAACTGTTCTTATCTCAGCCCATGAGTTTTACTTCTTTTCCTAATTCTCTCCCCCATCCCACTGGGTGGGGGGGAAGTGAGTGAGCAGCTGCATGGTGCTTAGTTACTGGCTGGGGTTAAACCATGGCAGCAGCCCAGGCACGTACCCACATGGGGCTAGAGAGAGAAATCAGGGGACCAGGAATCTAGGCTGCAGGGCAGAAAGGGGTGCTCTTCCTCTGCACCTCTCAGGTTAAGACTTCATGAGACACCTCAGCCAGACTAAGAGCTTGCTGCCTCCAAAGGGGAGCTCCACTCCTTGCTGCCCACCCCTCACACCTCCCCGTACCCTCCATCCCCTACAGCACCCATCTGGCCCTTTGGTCAATCAGTGCAGTTTATTCAGGAGCAGAAAGCAAGCCAAATGGTACAGCAACAATGGTTTTCAGCGAGCATCCAGCTCGCTAAAAGTCACCCAAGAGGCAAGGAGACAGAAGCACACATGGGAGCAGGGGAAGGGCAAGCAGGACAGCCCCTCTCAATACCTGCAAGCTATCTGATCAGCTTATCACGTGAAACATCACCCTTAATTAATATCTGAGGACTTTAAATGAGATGCTTTTGAGTAACATCAGTCACAACTCTATGCTAGTGATGATGTAAATTTTAGCAGACCTATCAACCCACTTAGACTCACAATCTCATAGTAGACCTGCAATCTCATAGTAGACTTGCAATCTCATGGTACAAAACTCTTCATTCTAAATTTCTATCCTTCCTTGAATGTTCAGAAATGCTAACTTCTTGTTATGAAGAGCATTATCATATACCTATGCTACAGTGTTTTAACAGAATGGTTTGGTCACTAATCCCAGCAATCGGATATCCCAGCAGCCTTGGGCACCCGAGATGGTACACCACAGAGATCCATGCAAATGCAGCTCCTTTATATTCAGTGTTCATTGGTCCTTTCCTCTTGTCACTTTTTTCCCCCCAGTTCTTTTGAGTCTTGTAAGACCTTCCTCTATTTCAGCACTTGTTTCTCCTGCCTCTTTTCTAAATCCTTACAAAGAAAAGACACTTTCCTCAGCTTCTTTATCTCCTTCCATCCTGCTTACAAGCTTTGAAATCACACAACAGCAGCTATTCTTTCTGGTGTATTTTGCTGGTCCAGTTATGGGTTACTTAAGCCAACTGTTGCGGAGGCCAACTACAGGCTGCACTGGCTACGTTAGAACTGTATGTGTAATGATTTTGTGTCTTGATTAACCTAGTATTAGACTTTGGGATACTGCTGTCTCCCTAGCTGTCCTTGCAGAACACCAATCTTATTTCTGTAACCATGTCTGAAATTAACATGAAAGAAATGCCATGGAGCACAGAAAATCAACACATAGCATGTATTTGTCTGACTTGTACAAAGCCCTTAATTTAATTCCCTGAAAAACAAATGAAACATAAACTCTGATTTCACAGGAGCTTGACTGTGAATGTAAAACAACACGCAAGCAAAAAGGTTATAATATTTTCATCAAGCTCATGGAAAGGGAGTGATATGCAATATGTCAATTTTAGAACAGGAAAGCAGAATGACTTTCCAAGATCTTATTTTAGTTTTAATAGAAAAATTCCCATTCTCTCCAGTTTTAGAAATTGTTGTGCTCTTTTCTGAAAGCACAGTCAAGCTATACCGTAGAAAAGTATAGGACCAACATTACTAATCCTACATAAGCGGCTGTATGGGAGCATGCCAGGAAGCATTCTTGTACTGCCAGCAACTAGCAAGTGTATTCAGCTCTCAGCAAGCACCCTTTGTCAGAGAGCTGCAGGCTTCATCACTTGCCAAGAGAAAATTTCAAACTCTCTTTTCCGGATTCCTTACCTCCTGCTCATTCGCCTTCTCATCTCTCCTGCATCTCAATTCCCCATCCCCTCTCAACTCATTGCTCACTTACAGCTTACTTTGCATCACCTGATCAACCTATTCCACTTCCAGGTTGCCCACACTTCTCTGTCCTCAAGCCTCCTGAATATAACTTTCTTGAGAAAGCTTATCATAAGAAATTCAGTAAATTAGACCTTCTATTTTTTCCAATACTCACGCCTACATTTTTTATCCACATTTTTGTGACAAAGTTAGTTTTGTGGATAAAATTTTATCTTTCTTTCACTTGAAATATAGTTCTGCAAAAATACTTTTGCAGCACTACATCTGCTTCTGCGTGATGACCTTGAGGATTTTAAAGTATTTCAAGATGTTTGAGGATGACAGTATCGCTCTCAGGAATCTAACAGAGATGATGCAGAAAGATCCCATGCCAGCTTCTGGCTATCCTCTGGAAAACCCATAGGTTTCCAGGAGTATTATTAGGCTTTCTTGTAGGAATTCAAACACCTGTTCTACATTAAAACCTGTGCTCATTTCTGTAATCATGGCAGATGCCAGTGAATTCTCAAACCTAGGTGAAATAAATCATAGGGATAAAGAACAAAGGCAAATTCACATACCTATGTGAAAACAAAATTTGACATGAATTCACACATGTGAATTCTGAACTAGCAGTCTTTCTCATTTAAGTACTGAATTCAATTCTTTTTTAATGTACTAATACATTTCATAGTTTTTTATTCACTTAATTATACATTTGTTATACACATATTAATTAAATCTTTGGCAAATACAAGGAACAATTTTAGGCCAAAGTGGCAGAGGTGCATTTGGCCACAAGAATCTCCTGTAGATTCAGATGAAACAACTTTGATCTACAGCTGTGGCCAGCTCTCTCAGTCAGCAGCCAAAGCTTTAGGTCTTATGGATCCTTAATAAATCAACACACTTTTGAAGCCTGCAGCCACAGTGTACCTGGATTCCATTAGACCCTTAGAGTGTCAAGATTATACACCCAGCAGCTGTAACAATTACTGAATTTATCAAAACTGAAATAGTATGGTTCTCAGGCAATCAGTCTTTTGCTGGAAAACTAAAGGTGTGAGGGCGCAAAAAGCAGACTAATTAATTCTGTTGAAAATCAGTTTTCTATCAAGTTATCAATACCTTGTTCAAAAGAGTAGCAGTACCTCCAATGCCAGCACATAACAACTTTTGTGATTCCTGTTTAGCTTAAACTGACTGTTAAATGACTATTGAAGAATAATCCTGTTTACCTCCCTGCCTGGCTCCAGATGCTTTTCTTGTTACTGCCCTTGGGCTGGCATTGCTGTTTGTACTCCTCGAAGTGAGGAAAACTAGGCTAGCAAAAGAAAAATGAGCTTTCAACCAGAGTGGTTCCCTGAAGCAACTCATTGCACAGCCACAGGCATACGAGTGGCATGAGGGAAGCGGTGGGAAGAAGTGGCACGAGACAGCAGAAGGAAAACCAGCCTGCTCCTTTCAACAGCAGCCCATACTTCTGCGAGATTAAAATAGCAGTGTAATGACAGCCTAAACCACTTTGGACAAAGGAGGGAGACTACTTATAGGCACTTTTTTTTTTTTCTTTAAAATTTCCATAGTAGAACATTTGGTTGCTAAAGGGAAAGCATTCAATTATGACAAATTATGGAAAAACCAGCACATATTAAAAAAATCTCCCAGTTATGTCAGAGTAGGAGACCTGAGTGGGTTTAATGAGCCAAAAAGTTTGAAGAGTTATCACAAGATAATCATGGATAATAAAAAATTATTTGACAGACAACTTTCCTAAAGGACTCTAACTAATTTACCAATACACTTGAATCTTCTAAGAACATATATTCTGCACTCAGAGTAAAGGCTGGCATACTCTTCATAAAAAAATACAGTTGCTGAATGCATATTTTGCATGTTGAACAGAAACATAGGAACAGATTTGTTTGAATTTTTATTATGCTTCTTCTATGCTCTACATTCTGTGAAGTGATTTTTCAAACATTTTTTATGTTGGCTCCATATTTTCCTTCGCCTTTTAAAAAATAAAAGAATCCAAATGGCTACTTTCTTAGAACACGGACTCTGGCATTCCTTACTCATCTCTACAGTTTTGCACTTTTCTCCCCTGATTGTGTTACTGATTTGTCACTAGTTAGAATCAATCGTATTTGATTTTAATAGGAATATAGAATTATAAGAAATATTTTAGTAAAAATTGTATATCCATTGTATTTTGCACATTTAACCAACGCCTGACAGCTACTATGAAATCCTCTGCACAGCCCCGTACCAAGGCCGAAGGAATTGGCCAAAATCATCTAGTAGGAACATTTAGAGCTTTAGATAACAGGCTTAAGATTCAAGATAATTTGGATACAGTGTTTACTTGTAGGAGTATTTTATAACCTATAAGAATGTATAAGATGTCAGAATTTAGAATTAATGGGAACTGGGAAGAGTCAAATGAAGCAACATGTAGTTACCTGCCAAGAGCACTAACAAGCATGTAAAAGACCACACTGCGCAGAATCACCTGAGGAGAGTCAAGTAGCGGACAAGTGAGGAAGACTATGGAAGACCACCAGAGGACTCCTGAAGACCGCTAGAGACCTTCAATGTGCCTGCGTAAAGGACATTTGCATATGCTAATAGTTCCCCAGAAAACTAATGAATATGTATAACATTTCTCAGAAATCTAATGAATATGTATGGATAAGTTTTATATAAGATGTATGATTTTGGTGTTGGGGTGTGTGTTGTTAGTGAGAGCACTCACTCGTGTACCCGGCCGTCAATAAAGAAGTGTCTGCTTATCTGTATCAAATTGGTGTTGATAAGTTCTTTATCCCGAGTTTTCGGCAACAATTGCATCAATACTAATTGCTAAAATGTAAAAAATAAATTAAAAAAAAAAAAGCAGGGCAGATTTGCAGTTGAAGGACAGATTTCTCCTTAAGACTAGAAGACTATTCTAAAACAAGCCCCTATTTAGTTTCTGTTTTTTAAAAATGGGAAAAAGGAGATGGTGGATGGGTGGCAGGAAGACAACATAGCTGCTGCACTAGTGAATACAGCTTAGTGACACACTGGGATATGTAATTACTTGGATGTTTAACTGCTTGGTTAAAACCACTGCATTGTGGTTTTTGGGTTTGGGTATGGTTGGGGGAGGTTTTTTGGTAGCTTTTAGGAGCTGAAAATTAGTCTCTCCACCTTCCCATCCCTGTGAGTCATTAGGATATACTGACAGTCTTTTGTGTCTGGAGAAGTTGCCTGTAGATGTATCCAGATCTTAATGACCTGCTAATCTAGGTGCCATCAAAAACTGCTTGGAATCTACAGGATACTTACATTCTTCTGTAGCTCATAAATTAAAAGAAATTGGAAAGTCTGTTTGTCTTAGTCTAAATAACAAATTTTATTTACAAAAACAGTGTACCTAGACACGATTAGCTGTCCTGTCCATGGAAAATCCCTGACTAGACTCTCAGGGTCCTGAGGACAAAGCCTCCAGGGTCCAGAGAGATATCTGTGGAAGTCTGGACTTAAATAGAAGTTTCCATGGATAGTGGCCGAGTTGGATTTCAAAGCCGGGAAGGGAAGGGAAGGAAACAGTGGCTAAAGTTTCTGACAGGAAGCTATAAGGATGCAGAAGAAACAGGCTTGGCACTGTGTGGTGGGTCAGGAACTAGCAACTGAGGTGAGTTACCAAAACTGGGATTGTTGGGTAGCCCTTGAATAGATACTGCATTCAGGGAATAATGGGTACTGTCAGAACCAGAACAGGAAGATTATCTATTATCCAAGCACCCCTCAGTCAGGCTCTTCATTATACACAGCAATAAATTAATTCTGTCTCTTTTTTTTTACATATATTTTATTTTTATGACTCATTAAAGCAAAAGGTAAAAAAATGGCAGCTTGCAGTGTATTATGTCAATACTAAGCCCTTAAAAGCCAGAAGAATTCAATTTATTGTACCAGAACTGTCAAATTCCCTTAAAGTGACTGACTCCAGCTCTTCTCCCTATCACCACCTCTTCAGAAATGCAGGCACCTCTCAGCTCCACTATTCCTGGCATCTTTCCAGCATGCCAAACTTGACTGAAAGTGAGCACTCCCCTTAGCAGATTTCCCCTGGCTCATTTTTGGAGATATGGCAAGATTTCTGTTTTTATTTCAAGGCTGCAGAGGTGAATTTTAAAATAGGTAAATATTTATTTAACCCTTCAATACACTGGAACAAGTATGTAAGCATAAAATCTATTTTGCTCAGCCACGTATTCACTTCGAGTTCTTTGTGTACCATCAAAAGCCAAAGACTTCCCTACCCAAAACCCCACAAAATCGGGGGGTGGGTGGGGGGGGAGATCTGGTTATTTACCACCATTGACCAGGAGAGAGACACAAATGAGAACAGCCAAAATCAGGAGTGTTGGTGCTCATCCTAAATGAGACATAAAGTATTATAAGGAATTTTTTCAAGTCCTGTTTCAAAGAGGGCAGGTGGGACATGCACATTACAAAATAATCTGTGTTCACTTGCAATGTAAAATGGTTTTCCAATTACCTAAATTCCTGAAGGTTTCTTTTTTTTTCTCTCATCCCTCCAGTTACAAACAAAAATCCAAACTCTTTCCCTAGAGCATTTCAGAGACTGTCTGACCTGCCTTTTCTAAGGAAATCAGGCAGAGAGACCAAGGGAGGAAGGCAGGCAGGTAAGAGCAGAAACATCCCCTTTGTCAGAGTGGCCTCCCAGAGCCAGATCCAGAGCCAGGTCTGCCAACCTTTGAAAGTTATAAATATAGCGTGAAAATGAGGAGATACTTTCGACTCTACTGAAAAATGTGAGAATGCAAGTATTTTCTGTTGGCATGAGGGCTGGAGGCAATGGATGGGGTGGGGAAAGGGGAAGCTGTGCTTTATATGAAGGGGCTAGTCCCTTCTAGCAGAGACAGTTGTTCCCAGACCGCCTCCTGTGAGATGCGACTGAGACTTGTTTTTCCTTATTCTCTTAAATCTTCTCTGTTTTAAGGCTAAGCAGGAACTACCTGTTCTGAAAAGCAGCATTCTTCTGCTCCTGGAGCAGGGAGTCCTTGAAATGGATACCTAAAATGCAGACTAACTGCAAACCGCCACAGTGTAATAAATTCTACTAAATCCACTTTGTTCAGACTTTACTTGGTAATGTATGTGTGTGTGTGTGCGCACGTGCATGTGTGTGTACATGTTTGTACACACACATAAATTTCCCCCAAGGTCACTGCTGCTCTTATTTTAGAGGAAAGCAATGAGTAGATGCATTGCTTTCGACAGGCAGTGAGGATGCTGTGTGAACAGCCTTCTGTAAAACACTCTGCAGCTGGTGAAGGGAGTGAGCACACTGGACAGAAAACTGGAGGGGGAGAGGTCAACATGCTTGACGGCTGAGCTGCTGCCCAGCAGCAGTCACAGCAAACTGGAAAAATAGGTCAACAGAAACCTCATAAAATTCAACAAAAACAAAAGCAAAATGCTGTACTTGGAACAAAACAACCCCACAAGTCTGTACAGCTTAGGGGATCAACTAGAAAGCAGTTTTCCAAAAAAGGACCTGCAACTCCTGGTAGGCAAGAAGTTAAACATGGCTCAGCAGTACACTTTCGCAGAAATCAAGGCCAACTACTGAGTTGCATTAGCCAGAAGCACAGCCAGCAGGTTCAAGGGAATTGTTATTTCTCTCTATTCAGCACATGTGAAATTGCACTACTCCAAAGTACTGTGTCCTGGTTTGGGCTCCCCAGTGCTAGAAAGGTATTTGCAAGCCAGAGCAAGTCCAGTGGAGGACTACCAAGATGGTTTTGGGCCTGAATCAGGTAAGGTAGGAGAAAAGATAGAACACCTGGGAAATAATGTTGCAATATTGTAGAAACAATGGAACACCCTGTAGGAGGAAAAGGTGATTTCATTTTAGAGAAAAACTGGTTTAATTTACTTACTTATGCTCTGTCCCAGTGGTCTTGTCAGGCTCCCTTGCAATTACATGTAAGACAAGTGATGCCAGCTACCAAGTGCCCTTCAGCTTTCCTGGGTTCATAGCTGTGTGTCAAGATATTCTGGTAGATGTGGTTTTGGGGGTTTGGGTACGGTTGGGGGAGTTTTTTGGTAGCTTTTAGGAGCTGAAAATTAGTCTCTCCACCTTCCCATCTCTGTGAGTCATTAGGATATACCGACAGTCTTTTGTGTCTGGAGAAGTTGCCTGTACATGTATCCAGATCTCAATGACCTTCTAATCTAGGTGCCATCAAAAAATGCCGGTTTATAGACATTTTTTTCTGCCATTCGTTCTGGTGCCACCACATCCATTCACTCTCCATTATTACTAACTCCAATACTCTCAATTATTACTAACCTTAACGTTTCTGTCCTCTACAAGACAGGTGGGTTTCTTTAAACTGGAAAGGTGGCCATGGGGGAATCAAACTGCTGCCCTGTACTACCTATTGGTAGTTACAGAGTAAACAGAATGAGATGGTTCTTGGGAAAATTGTGAAGTAAATATAAGGAAAAAAATCTTCACAGCAATGACACTCAAACACTGGGGTAAGTGGCCTAGAGAGGATGCAGCATCACTGGTTTTGGAGACATCACAAATTTGTCTGGGCAATGCTGGGAGCAGCCTGATCGATCTGCAAAACTGGCCTACTTTGTGGGAGGGAGGGCAGAGGAAGATGGCCCCAGATGACCTCCAAAGATCATAATTCTAAATTAATTTATTCTGCGATTCCATAACTCGGAGTCCCATACAGGGTGCAGTTGTCAAGGTGTTGGCAGTGGGGGCTGCAGGGGGGGCTTCTGTGAGAAAAGGCCACTGTGCTGGACACAGCCAGTTCCAGCTGGCTCCAGCAGAGGAGGAGGTGCTCCATGGCAGAGCAGATACTCTCTGCGACCTGTGAGGACCTGTGCCAGAGCAGATGAAAAGTGTGAGACGAAAGGAGTATCAGAGAGAAACTGCTACGTACTGACCGCAACAGCCCCCCTGCCCTTGCCCCACTCTTCTCCTTGCTGAAGGGACTGAGTGTGACCGCGGTGATAAGAAGCTGGTAGGACAGTTGTCTGGAGAGAAGGAGTGAAGTGAGCCTGGGAAACGGGGGAGGAAAGGAGTTTTGCCATGTGTTTTAATGTTTGGTGTTTATATATTATAGATATATAAATCGACAGTAACTCAGTTTCCCCAAAGTGAGTCTGTTTTGCCTGCACTAGTAATTGGTAAGCGATCTCCCTGACTTTATCTCGACCCAGGAGCTCCTCGTTCCTATTCCTCCTATTCTCTCCACCATCCTGCTGTGGATGGGGGGCGAGGGAGCAGCTGGGTGAGAGCCTGCCTGCCAGCCGGGGCCAACCCGCCACAGCTCCTTTTATATGAGGATGGCCAACCAGTTGCATGCATATGAACTTTTCTTCCTACTTTCCTTGGGGAATCTTTACATCTTGCAAACATTTGTCACAACATACCAACCAGATGACTTGTGCCTGTTGTCTGTGCCATCCTCAAAATCAAAAGGAGTTGTACACATATTTTTACATCCAGATGTGGATGCGAATGGCGTGCACCTATGGGAGAAGTCTTTACACCTAGAGTGTTTATACTCCTAAGGATGATGAATGATTGACTTCCAGAGATTCAGGTGGAGGTACACATCATCAGATGTGGTTGCCTTTCCTCACTAGGGAGGATCTGGCAGAGTGTTCCTCTCGGAGGATGTCAGTGAACTAAATTGACTCAGTGAGGTCTCTGACAACTGCCAGAGCTAGCACAGGTGATAGGGGGGGAACTCCTTCAGCAGCAGCCAGATGCTAGCTCTACTCAGCTGAATCATCAAACCAAAGCCAGGGAAGAAAGTGGCAAATGTATACATATACCTATCCCTCCCCCTTAAAGCTGTGGGAAGCATCCCCCTGAGGTATGTAGGGTCGCTACCTCAATGCCTTCAGAAGCATGGAGGTCTGAAACCAAAGTTTTCACCAAAACTACCAAAAGCGCAGCACAGCTGGCTAAAGCCTGGGCACACGTACCACTGCACTTTGGCACAAAAACATGCCTGACAAAACCACTCAGCCGATTCGACTCAAGGGCAGCAGCTGCTCCCACAGCCGTGGGGCGGCAGCAGCGGACTGCGCCCCAGCCGTGGGGAGGGCGCGGGG
>JAVJGH010000058.1:16720836-16731830 GCA_035590175.1 Aviceda leuphotes
TTGTGAATCCATATACCTTGTTAACAAAGCTGAAAGATAATCAAGTTTGGTTTACCGTACTGGATTTGAAGGATGCCGCCTTCTGTCTGACCTTAGCCACAGAAAGTCAGAATTTGTTTGCTTTTGAATGGGAGAATCCTGAGTAAGAAAGGATGTACATTGATACCTTCAGTCATTCAAAGAGAGATTTAGCCTTTGATTTTTGGCATAACATGAAACTGCAGTCCTTTCTGTACAGGAAGCAAGCAAACAAACATTGTGGCTTGGTGGTTTACCAGGCAAAAGTCAGCCTGTGGAGGAGCTACATTCAGAATATTCCTTTTGATGTTAAAAGTTTCTGAGTGGAACCTTTCTGGGGGTTGAGCTATTACAGCTAAACTTAAATCGTCAAAATTTAAGACAGCTTTCCTTTGAGGCTTTTATACCATTTGTCAGTGGGGGCATTGCTGAGTAAAATTCATACTGTCTGCTTCTGGCATCTAACTCTGGGTGGCATTTGGGAAGCTTTCTAGACAAGAAGAATGGACAGTTATTGGAGGTGATCACTCTGACTCTGTGCGGATGCATTTTTCTCCATATAATTTTCTATGGAGTTTGGGAAGGCAAGCAGTCTAAAATAGCTGTATAAATTCTTCATGTATTTCTCTGTTTGTGATTATGGTGCTCCTGGATTGTTGCTTCATCAACTGCTTTTCTCCCTCCCACAATGGTAAAATTAAAGATGTTTTTTTGTAGAGCTATTTTGAGCTCTTCAGACAGCAGTTTGGAGTTGTCTTTTACAGACTGAGTATTAACCACTACTGAAAGTGCTGGCAGTATCACTATAGCTTTTAGGTCCAGGCTCAAAAAACTTTTTATGGACTGTTCTGACAAATTCGTTGCCAAATAATATATTGATTAAGCTAAACTTGCAGCTTCCCCCCCACCCGCTTTTTTTTTTTTGTACTGTATGCTACTGTGAATGCTAGTTTGATGTTTTATGCAGACTATCAATGCTTCATGAATTTGTAATGTTGTCTTCTTTATTTTTAAAGATTTGCAGTAGCAAGCAAAACAATGACCTCATTACTGGAAGAAATGTGTTTTGCTTTTGTTTACTTCCATCCTTTCCGCTTAGGAATGCAACTCAGGCATTGGAGGTGGCTCTAGACCCGCTCTTTCTGAGTAGGAGTCATGGGTCCTAGGAGGATTGTATCTCTAGATGTATTTCTCTAGTTCACTAGGCTAGTATCTATGATCTTACCTAAAGTCAGCATCAACAAAACGTTGCTGGCTGACTTCTGTCCAAAAGTTCACTGCCAGCTACCACACACAGCTGATGGTGTTGAGTTACTGCAAGCTGGGATTGATAGCTGTCTTTGAAAAAATTCCATAGGGGAAAAAAAAATTAAAACCTATCATCCTAGATGTGAAGTTTAAATCCAGGAATGCCTTCTTGAGTGTTTCTTCTGCATCCTGCATAACTGCAAGCCTCATTGGGGTAACCAGTGAAGAACCTCTTAACTCAAGACATAAATATTTCTGAAAGTGTAGTTGATCTCATTTGAGGCCTGTAGCTTCATAGTCTAAAAGGCAGAGATCTTCATTTATCAGACGGAACATCTCTGCAGTCTTTCTTTTTATTTTGCATTTGTGTCCTCTAAGAAACCTAGCCTGAGAGAACCTGCAGCCTGCTATGTTCAAGAGGACTGTCAAGAGGACATTTTGCATATAATTTTTTTTCTACTTTCTTGTTCAAGGACCCTTCTCTAAGAAATTGAGGAAACACAAAGATGTATTCTTTCTTGGTCATGGAGAAGAGATGCCTTCAGACTACCAATTTTAATTCCCTTTTTTTTTTTTTTTAAGAAGTCCACATTTCTCTGTAATATTAACAACAAGCTGTAATTCATAAAAAATATTTCAGATTCCTAGTACTAGTGTTTTGCTACAGGTATAGCTGTTGACATTTGGTCATCCTGCAACACAAAAGATAAATGCAAGCTACTTGGCAACTAGAGCACTTTGTTCATAGAGACTCATGGTTGAAAGGTTAATCCAAGTGACATCACCCTTGTAAGTAACCAGCTTTTTTTGAATAATTTTAGTGATCTTAATGGTTTACTAATCACAGAAATCCAGTCTTCAAAGGGACCTGTATCAATAGGAATTTGCAAGAAGAATGACTAACTGAAGGGAAGCTTTTTAATAAAGAGATATTGCCAGAAGTATACATAAGATTTGTTGCATACATGCAGCATGCCAGACTTCAGAAGTCCTCTGCAAAAGTACCTCTGTGCAAAAAATTTTCAGAGTGGATTGTATCTAGACCAGAGACAGTGTTATAATGTCAGCTGCAAGCATCTCGCCAAACCCTCTCTTGTCAAAACAGATGAAAAAATAACGCATGTAACATATCTATGCTTTACCCTTATGAAGGCATTTGGAAAGGATACTTCCAGGTGGAGATGGGCAATCTAGCTACATGATCTTTTAAAATCATGGAATTCCATTTTCCCTGAAGATGCTTAAGAATGCTCTGAGAAATAAGGCCATCTAATTGGTCTGCCAGGCAATTCTACTTTCCCATGAGAGAGTTCAGGTACTGACAGCGTAACAGCAGTGGGTTTTATATATTCATAGAAAGGGAATAACCAAGTCCTTGTTCTTACAGAGGTGTTATGTCTGGATTTTGAAGCAAGGTAGTGTTCTAAGACTGGTATTTTCATGGGGTTGTCCAGAAATGACTCTAAAACATCTCTTTCGTTGAAGACTATGTTCACATATGCCTCTTGATACAGAAGATCCTGAAACAAAAGAAAGGTCATAATACACTTAAAATCGATCATGCGATTTCTGTACACATGAACTTATCAGTTCATTCTCAGTGTCTTGTCTCGATGTGGTCTGGCAGTGTATCACCCAGAAGGTTCTAGTGTAAGTCCTGAACTAGACTTACTTATATAAGAAATAAAAATGGAAACCCTCTTTCTCTGCAGTGTTTCCTTTGTCAATCTCATACTGCTTCGAAATCTTCTGTGACTTTCATTTTTGATAGTGATACAAAACTCTTTAGTTGACTCCTTTTTACTAAGATTCATATTGCAGGGTGAGAAAGTGCAATAGCTGGATTACTTTTATCTAAAATTTTTTTACTCTGTGTCCTTGAGACACCTGTGTAAGATTAGTCAGGTTTGTAGTCTCCTATTTCAAATGGTTAACTAAGCACTTGCTTTTATCCCTGAACAGTTTAAGCCTATGATTTGAAGAGCTGTTGTCTGAAGTGTTTGCATGATTCCACTTATTTGGTATTTCATAAAAATATAGCTATTTACAGTTTTCATCCCAAGACCTTATACCTAATTATTAGAATTTCATCCTCTCTTTCTTCTTCAATCCTTCCTCAGCCCAAAGGGAAATGTCACAGCATATAGTTCACATAACAGAACCCTTACTACAAGACAATCAGGAATGCTTCTTAATGCTTAAATGCTACTTAATAAGGTCAGGAGAGAGTTTATGAGAATGGGACTCTGACATATGAACATTGATGAAACTATGTAAGATGGTGCTGCATAGCAGTGGTGGTGCTTATTCTGCTGGAGTTCTGGAAGAGTCATTGCCTCTTTTGAATGCTATTACCACATTCAAAGTGTGCAGAGTAACCCTGTGGGGCACAGGATGCTGTCCTGTAGGAAGCCCCTCCGGGTTAGATGACAATCTGTGTGGGCAGTCTCTCAAGGAGCAGTTACCTCATAGCAATATTATTCACAGAAATACACTGATTGCATGGATTTTTGCAGTCTGTTTTCTTTTCCTGCCACTGTAGAATCTGCTGCTTGATGTCTGCATGTTGGTAGAGTCACTGAAGGTTGTTTAGACTGGTCCTTTTTTGGTAAGAGGTAAGGACAACATGTATAGGCTCATGTGTTATATTCTTTGACTGAGAGGGTACAATCTCATTTATGAAGTATATGTATTCCAAGAGTAGAATAAATCCAGATAATATGCTAACTGCTCTGTGGTTTGAATTTTTTATTGCTGTTGTTACTGTGAAAATCTCTACTTTCTGTTCTTGCGTGCCTTAAGTGGAGAAACTAGAAATCAGAAAAGGCAGGACAGCTGCCGAAACTGAGTGGGGTTTCTGCAGCACTATGATGGCTGTTTCTTGCCCCATGCAAATATTCTAAGATATTTTATCTGCAGAAGATACACATAGATGTTTAGAAAAGCATAGGAGAAAAGAGGCTTCCCCCCCCCTTTTCCCCCTACCTCTGATTTTTGATGGCTTAAAGTGCAGACCTGGGGAAAGAAGTCTTTATGGGAGAGGATCACCAAAACAGAATTGTATAGGCAGATTCCCGTATATAAAGAAAAAGCACTCACTAGTCTCTCTAAAATCTACTTGATTGCATTTCATAAAACAGTTGTGAAAAGCTCACTTTTTCATTTGGTATCTGGTGTTATGCAATCAGTGCATTACAGCTCTTTGGAAAAGGAGACAAACGAGATGGAGATTATTAAAAGAGCATTAGGTTCCAATGAATACTCCCAAATGGCAAATGTCAAAATGCAGATGAAACGAATGCTGTTCGTTGCTGCTTAGCAACTGTGGTGGCCACAGATGAATACAGTGAGTGTTTACAGCAGCAGTGGTGCTGTAAAGTGAGCCTGTCTGAAGAAGGATGTCTAAAGAAGCTAATTTTCCTCATGAAATTCAATAGTGATTTCTTCCTTATTCTGGTGATGGTTCAAACTACCTTTATCAGGGATGGGAAACAACAACTGGCAATAAAACTGATTTTGCAAGTTGATGTTTTCCTAGTGGTAAACAACACTTTCTATCAAATATTTTGGTATTATATTTTGTATTGTAGTACCAATAAGCTCTTGTATTTCTGTTCCTTGACTTGTCTTCAGAATTTGAGGCAGGATTATACTGGTTTCGTTGTGCCTAGGCTATAGTAGCAGAACTGGGAGAAAAAATATTTCATTGTATCTGGGGATAAATTGCTTTAAATTATTTTTTTTCTTGTTTTGTCAGCCCGTATATCATCTGTGACCCTTGCAATGCTCCCTGCTGTGCATTTATTCACTGTTGTGCATTCTTAGAGAACTTCTGCAAACCCTACTCGTAGCAGCTCAATTTCTCCTTTCCTTCACTTAAAGATTTCCTAGTGCAAACATATTTTGAAATTTAGCTTCCTAGTTATGCAACTTGTGAACTGTTTTGAACATTCTTCTGAAATGAAATTTTGCAGGTGGAAGACTAAGATGAATAAACGGGATGTGAAAGTTGAAACTGATGTATGAAAGCACAATCTAAGTTTGTGGAAATTTTAACAGTACTCATTTTAATCAAGTTTTGTAGATGTGAGGTTCTAAATCAAAAATGCATTGCATCACCTCGCGCTTCTTTAAGTTTATCCTGATGTTTTCCCTTGAATTCTTTGAATTTAAAAAAAAAAAAACCAACACAACAAAAAAAAACCCCACCTAAAGAAATGCTGTGTTTCTGACAGGCACTTTAAAGTCTCTGTCAGTTCTGCTCAGTGTCCCCTAGTCTGGACTTCTGAAAATAACCTTCCCCTTCTAAAATGGGATCTTTAAGCTTTGCAGTGTACCTTGCCCTTGAAACCACGATGTTGTAATGTAGGGTATTCATAAATACAAATTCTGATGCATACCCTCTTTTCATTACTCCTGCTTCACTCTTAAGTATTAAAACCACTGTCTTTATCTATTTGCATCTGAAGAATTTTGTAAGATGCTGTTAAAATTGGTATTCCTTGCAGTGTCTTCAAGTATATTTCTCTATATTTTTATTACCAGCATTTACTGAATGAATGGTTTATCTCACCATGTCAGAATAGTAAACAGTCAAAAAATGAATTTAAGAAAAAGATGCAAAATGAAGCTCTAATCATATTGGTTGACCAAAGAAAGGGAAGTCAGGTACTTGGAATTCACTTCCGCTTATTTCAGCCTGATCTTCTACTGTTTGTATATATTTTTCAGCTTCCATATACAAGAATTGTGTTTGAAATCCTATGCAAATAAAACTAGATCCTTAAGTTCACTACCTAATTACCATCTTTTAGACTTTTCTTACTGTAAGCCAGCTGATCACACTTTCTCCAACCATACATATCAATATAAATACAAAATATATAAGGTGTATAAAATACGTTTTATGTGTGTGTGTATGTATATAGCATTCAGAGGAATACTTTTTTTTTTTAATGGCTTAGCTTATTGGTAGAAGATTGTTTAGCTTGAAAGGTACCTCCTCAACTCTGCAGTTACTGCACTGTTGCTGAAGATGTAACACTCCTTCAGAAGACTGGTAGACTAGTCATCTGTCCACCTTTAAAGATTCAAAACACAGGCTTAAGTGGTTGTGGTAATATGCTACAAATGTAAATAAATGTGGGCAAAAAAGGGTAGATGTCACTCTTATTTTTTCAGAGAACATCAGTTTTCTTTAGAATAATCTAATGCAAGACCTGATCTTACAAACTGAATTTGGAAAATAACTAGTTTACTGGTGGTTTACTGTTATTTTTAATCAAGACAAGGCATAAATGAAATTACGGTAGGAGAGACTAGAGAGTTGCAAATGGTGGGGTTTTTTTTCTTGTTGTTGTGGTTGGCTGGTTGGTTTTATTTCCAGGCTTTCTGTCTGGTCTTGAGTAAGCCAGTTAGCATTCTTTTTCTATGGCTCAGTTCTCCATCAGTAAAATAAGTGCAAGATATATCCATTCAGTGGAGGGATAAGCCAAGTCTTTGTCAGCAAAGGAGTCATAAAGTACCAAGCATAATAAATTTGACTACTTGCTCACTCTGGTCATAATTAAATTTTTTCATAATGCAGTTAGAATTAAGATTGCTATCTCCTCTCTGTCTCTTTTTCTGTCCCTTCCTCACCCCTACCATGTTTCCACTTCCCTTGCATGAACTATGTGTTTTTCTTTCTCCAGTAATCTTAAGTCTGGGAAACATTTGATCCTAATGAAGTGTGTGTAATGACAGAAAAGATATACAGGGTGTAAACCAGCTTTGTCTAAAATTGTTGTTGGAGGGACATTTTATTGGCTTTTTTATATATTAGAATTTATTTTCATCTGTTCAACAGCATTTTTGAATTGCTGTTGAATTCATGTACAATTTATTGTCTGTACCTGGTTTCAGATTTGGTAATGCAGTGTTTGAAATTCTTCCTTAGGGATTCAAGGAGTGAATGCAATCTAGTTAAGATCAGAATGATCATATCTAGAATATTTATTGGAAATTATTTTAGTATTTTAAATGTGACAGAATTTCTGCATACCTTGTTCAAGATCAGTATTTGCTATCTGGGTTGAAGACAGGTGTGACTGCTGGTAACTGGCAAAAGGAGAGAGTCATCTAATCCAAACTAGTTCACCAGTAGGTGTATTTGGAGTGCTGTGCTCCAAACTTCACCACTTCTATGTGTTATTGTTTGAAGTGTGTCTCCCCAAATGATCAGGCTGGTCATTGGATACTAATTCTTCTGAGACAGGAAAACTGCATCAAATTTGAATTACTTTATTTATAGGTTACTTTTGGCAACTTAGTACAGCTACATTATAGTTTGCTTAGGTTAGATTCTTTGTTGTTGTGTGTATTTTCAAATTATCTTGGAAGTTATAATCTCTACAAGTTATTATAATCCCTAGATACTAAATGCTGGTAAGCTGCACAGGAAGGTACATTTATTATTTGTATTTACTGTGAAAGTCATACTGTACTATGTAATTAAAAACCACAAATGATTAGTTTTAAGCTGTCTTTAATACTTAGTGAAGAGGTTTAGATGAGCAAAAACTACAATTGTTTGGTACATGCCAAGCAGAACTAGTGTTTGGGGTTTTTTATTCTGTTTATTTTTTTTCCTAATATGGTTTCTCAAGTTTTGTTTTGGTTTGGTTTTTTATTTTATTTTAAGGAAAGAATAGGGCCAGGGAAATCAGTTTTCTGTCTTTGTAGCAAAAATTATGGGGAGTGGAGGGAGGGGAGAAATGCTTCGATGCTGTTAATCTCTGCTAAAGATTAGAAATTTTATTTTGAGTTTTGGGATAATCTGTGACCCCTTTAGGGGTTACTTCTCCCTGTTGGTCCTTGTCACAAATAACTATTCTCTTTGATTATCAAATGCAGACAGACACATGAATTTTTCAAATCATCTTTATGTAAGATTTAATTAGTTTTAGGCTAAGTCATTTCAATCTTCAATAGTTATATTCCTTTAAGGATACTCTGGCACACTATACATGGATTTTTTTCAGCAGTGTGACCTTTTTAATTGGTGCAATACTCAACTTTGCGATGGTGACACTTTGTGTTTGTTTGGGATAGCTGAATATTAAGTAGAGCCATCCAAACCAGCTGTGAGTTATACTCTTCTTTAATTCATTTTTCTGGTATATTTAAAATAGAGACCAGGTCACTAAATTAATGGAAAATCCAAATAGATCATTGAGTAGAGAACTTCCACAGGATATTTCTACAGCTGAAATGCATGTAACTGGCTTGCTGTGACCAGGAAAACTTGAGAATGTTATGGAATAGAGTTTGTCATCCAATTTAAAGCACCAAAGTAATGTTTAGTAATACTAAACATACTTGATTACCATTAGGTCAGTTGGCGAAAAGCTTAGTATGTGTATATATTTGTATAAGCCACCACAAATAATTTTTTTCTTTTTTAAAATAGAGAATAAAATGTTTGCACGTACTGCAGGATGTTCCCTGAAATGTTTTTTAAAATGATGGGGTAGTATGGAATTCCATATTTTCTGTACTATTATTCATGGTATTTAATTCATAATACCAAGTATAATCAACATTTGTTATCTGTAATTGAGTACATAAGTCTGGAAGTATTTAAATAAAACTTCATATTAGGAACTTGGTAATGTCCATAAAGCAGAGGCAAATTCTGTCTCCCTTTCTTCTTAATACTCTGTCCAAAAGAAGTGTGTGTTTCAGGGTCCTTCCATCACTGTATAATCTAGTACAGTCCAAAACCAGGAGTTGAATTAGATCTTTAAACTGCTTCTTTACAGCACTTTATTTTTGAAGCTTTCAAGAAATAACTGCATGTTATTATATATGTAAATATTATTGCACCTATTGCTTTTATGTCAGAGTAGTTATGAGCATTTAAAAATAATTAAGACGACATATACTTGAAGGTATCAAATATATTTCATTGTGGGAATAGCCTCCTTGCCCTGTCCCTAAAAAGCCTGAACAACCAGATGAAGCTGACTTTATGGGACACCTGTAGTGCTTTGTCAAGGTCTGTCCATTACAGCAAGTCCTTGACTCATACATGCCCACCTGGAAAACCAAAGGCTGCTCTGTTGCATGTTCTGGTGCAGCAGCCCTGGTGTTCCCGTGATTGTTTTGTCAGCTCATTCAAGGAGCTGAGTTTAACAAAGCACTGATCCTACTAAATGTGTATCTGGAGGTTAAGGTCCCTGGACTAGGTCAGTGCTGTAGTTGTACAGGTAATGTAAGTTGGTATTGAAAGGCTGGTGTGCAATACACTAGTCTTGAAGCTGTTCTCTGTTACCCCTTCTGCCCCATCTTGGGCTGGCTTAAGTGTTAAAAGTACCTGCATGGTTAACAGCATCAGACAGCTGACCTGGGCTGAGGATTTTGGTTGTGGGTTTGGTTTTTTTTTTGACTTGCTGGGTTGTTTTGTATTTGCTGAGTTAAACTAAAAAGTTAGCTTTAACGTGGCTGAGGTCCCTGATCTGAATTCACATGCAACCTCACCAGTGCTTGCATCATATTCTCGCTTTATTTTATCCTTCGTACGCAAACATGACTGTGTACTGTGTAATGTAGTATCAACACACTTTATGTGGAGTGGATGCAATTTTGTTACTAATGTTCATTCAAAAACATTGATAGGAAGCATAACTTTTTTTTTTTAAAGAGCCAAGTACAAAAAGATTTTCCCGTCAACTGAGTGATTACTTTCAGGACATTCCTCTGGTTCAAGTATGTTTGTTTCCTAGTATATAACTGAATTGACATGAGCATATTGGCATTAGGTGTAAATCAGCACCACAGAAATCAATAAGGCATATCGTGCCTTGCTGCTTGTTTAAGGTGCTGCTGATGCAGATAAATACAACTGTCCCACTTAGAACTAGTGTGACATTATTTAAAAATTTGCACCTACTTGCATTGAATTGTAAAAGTGTGGTGAAAAGATACTAATGAGAAAAGAGAGACTCTTATACAGTAAGAATTAAATCTAAGAGTTGCATTTGGTCTCAAAACAACTCGGGCAAATAGAGTACAGTGAGATCATAAGTCTACTGACGATGCAGCAAGTATAGTGAGAAAAGAGGGGTACGCTGAAGGTTCTGGAAAGGAAGACTACAGCAAGAATCTGTACCATTTGAGGTTACTTTTTGCCATCAAAACCCGTTTCAAAACTAGTTCTGCTGTTTTTAACATTTATTTCAATGATTGGAACTACATAAAAAAACCACCTTGTGTTTGTCCACTTTCTGCTTCCTGTTCCATGGTCAGTTTAGCAAAGAATTAATTCAAGTCTGGCAATCTGTCTGCAGAGCTTGTTTCTAAGCATACTTAAGTTGAAGAATCATCTATGTTCTGGTTGCTTATGTGTTTGAGTTTAGAGTGCAGTTTGGGTAACACCTCAGGTAATTTTTCTTAAGTCTTTACAACTTTGAGACATGTGGCAAATCTTTTCCTAGCAGCAAATACAAAAAAATAATTGCCCATTGACCCAAGACAATTTAATCTGCCACTGTACACTTTCACTAGGGTAAACAAATCTTATTCTGTTGTATGCTTGGTACAATAAGAAACTGACTCCCATAGAAAATTATTAGAGAGTGACTGCTTATTGTTGTAAAAATGTGAATTACCTGCATTATTGTTCTTAGCATATTAATACAGTGGGTTACCAGCACTGAAAACATGCTTTTTTAAATTTTTCTCTTGTA
>JAVJGH010000058.1:16737254-16755857 GCA_035590175.1 Aviceda leuphotes
TCCAGCGTCCCCTTCCCCCCCCCCCCCCCCTTGTTTCCATGACCTTCTCTTTGTCTGCTGTCTGTTACCAGGCAGGATTCAGGCAGCTGCTTGCTGATTGGCCGACGTTTCAAGCAGCTCTTGGGGCTGCTCATGTGAGCAGCGATTATAGGCTAATCCACAGCAGCTAAGGTTATATTTTCATTTGTTGCTTTAGAGCTGCAATCTCTCTGTAGAGTAATAATAATTAAAAAAAAAAAAGAAATAGAGGGAAAACTTTTTATTTGCTGAGAAAGGAATCCTTTCCATATTTCTAGCTGCACTGCCATGTTTTGGTTTTGCCATGTACCACACCTTTGGTTGTGAGAAAGAAATCTCCAAATATTACTGCAGGGAGGTGCCTCATAGCGTGTTTGTGTCTGTCATGCTGAAGTATATATGACTTTCAAGTTTAAAAAGGAAATTTTTATAAATTATATCTAAACAAATATACACAATGTTTGTGTGTGTTGGTGTTTCAGAATTGATTATCGTGTTTGAAAAATTAAAAACAAAACCAAAGCAAAACCTACCACCTCATTTGCAGCATTTAACCCTTACACACTTAGCTCTACAGGCAGGAGTCATTTTGTGCTGCACCGTACAAATGCTTTTCTTTGAAATAAAAGATGCTCCTCCATTGCTTGGTGCCTGGTCCGCTCATTTCCTTCTTGTGACTTGGTCACACGATGAGTAGAAACTGAAAATACCCAAGCATCAGATGAGGGAAGTGCATAGCAAACGTAGCTAAATTTTGTGTTAATTGTTAAGTATAAAGGGAGACTACGAACATACATTCATTTAGAACACTACTCGTTTTAAATGTTTTTTCTTTTTTTTGCAAGACTGAATTCATGTAACCTGCTCTGGAGTTGCTCTCTGAAGGGCAACCTCCTTACCCCTTTGAAAGACTGGAAGGCAGTATTTATCAGATGGATGCTGATTGGCTTGCACTGGTATGGCCAAACCTGTCTGGACTGGTTACCGATTTATTTGTTTCTTCTTTTACTTGGCTCTCACATGAAATCTGTTACTTGGCTGCAGTGTGCTCCCTTGTGGGTATGGCTGGAGATGCTTTAAGGCTGGTCTGCAGTGATACTTGATATTTAGCTGTTAACTGGCATTTAGCAGTCGTCTTTTAATCTCATCTATGCTTATAATTTTGTCACAGTAGCTTTTATTGCATATTCTTTGGTTGCAAAAGGTTGTGGGATTGAGCTGAAAATATGCACAAGTTAAATAACCATTAACAATGGAATTTTATGAGAAGTCTTTTTTTTGTACACGTTCACTATAGAAGTGTATTAGAGCTTTGTTTTTAAACTAGATTTTGGATAATATCCCCAGATACAAAGTAAACGTTATCTTGAAATATATTGGAAATTCAAGCTTATTCATTCAGTGGGTTTTTTTAAGAAAAAAAATAAGGATGCATCAATATAAAGGTATTCTGATGTTTGGTTTGGGTTTTTTTTGTTTTTTTTTAGACTGCTATTCTTGGCAAATGTAAAGAGGAAGTGCCTTTTATTTTACTCTGTATTTATTGTATTTTATTTAATGTTAAAAATATGAATGAAAGACTGCTTAGATGCTTAAGGAAACTAGAGCAGAAAATATTAATTTGTTTGAAGTTTTATGATTACTCAAGTGACACACTTATGAATTTGATTTTAAGTTGTGAACATTCTATTAATCTGTTAGTGTATCTTTTGGTCATAGGAAAAGTAGGATTGTGAATTTTGTAATATAATGATTTTTAAATTCTGGGTAATGCTTATAAAAGAAAGCATTGTAGTCCAGGAGATCAAACTACGTGTCGTAGTTTTAATATAAAGGCCCTGTGTCCTTGTACTACTTTAACAGAAGACTCTCACTTATCTGGTCACCTGTTAGGAGCTCTTGGAATTGTTCAAGGTTAGCCAAGCCTGGAATTCCACCCCCGCCCCCCCCCAAATATCCAATACGAAATATATACCTGTAACACTATGCATGCTGGTTGTAGGGGATTATATGCATGGAACGTGAGGGTGATGATGATAACTCTATTACGTGTCAGCCTGATACATGGTTTTATAGTGATGTGAAAAAATGTGCTTTACATTCTAAGTTCTTGGGAAGAAAGAAGGGATGTGCTTTCAAAAACTGCACGCGCACTTCTGAAATACTAGAGGTTTTGATATGCTTCTCCTAACTTCAGCACTAGAATTACTGTGTTAAATGTATTCTCTTCTGGAGGAATATGAAGATACTGTAATTAGCGTGTAGGCAGCTCTGGAGGGACATAAACAGCTCACTGGCAGTTCATATTTCATCTGACTGGAAATGGTTATGTGATGAGAACATTTTCTAAAAACAAGTAAACTGATGTTTCAGATCAGAGTTTCTGTAGGTGTTATTTTGCTCCCACTAGTGGCAATGCAGTAATAGGCAATCCCATTCAGAAAATCTAGTTCAGACTGTCAAAAATCATGTCTTAATGGTTATTATTGAGAGTCTATAGCTGATAAAACCTTTTGTGAAGATTTGTTTGTCTGTTCCTGAGGTGTGAATTGAAGCGTTGTTTAAGCACCATCAGTTACTCAAATACAAGGATTCTAGGTTGTCATGCAGAAAAGAACTGAAATAAAGTGGAAAGGAATCTCAATGTTATGTTAATAGGAAATGCAAAACAGGGTTGGTTTGTTTGGGGTTTTTTTAATTATATTGCTTTCTATTTTGCTCAAATCTTTGTCAGGTCGTGTTAACTAAGCATAAAAGAAGCCTTATAATTGTGAAGTACAGTATGACATGAGTGTAAGGTTTAGAGTTTGTCTTGATAGTTGAATTCATATTGTACCTTAGAATATATATTCACATCTTACAATAGAATATTGTAGTTGGGCAATGCATAAATGTTAAATAATTTCTTTAATCAACAAGCTCTTCCAAGTAAACTAGGAAGGATCTAGCTGAGGATTATTAACAAAATGATAGAAGCCTAAAGCACGTGAACTGTGATGATACGCTGAGTGAGTTTTACAACTTTAATGTGCTGAAGAGAAAGCTAAAAGGTGATCTTATGGCTGCCTAAATAAAATTAGGCAAGGTTAGTTACAAAGAGGGTGGAGCCAAACTGTTACTTACAGGCTGTGGAATCTCTGTTTTGTGAATTTTATGACTTGGTTGTATAAAACCATCGCTGATCTGAGCTAGGGTTGGTGGTAGTCCTGCTTTTTTTATTAAAAAAAAAACCAAACTTATACCCCACCTGAAAAGACAAAATGTAGTTTGTTAATGAATTTCTCAGCTCTGTGAATGAAAGTAGATTGGGGGAAGATGCAAAATGAACTGTACTAAATACTTACAGCAGAATTATGAGACGAAGAATGCCTTTTATCAATGGTACAAACACTTGCTTATCTGGTGCTTATGGAAAAAAAAAATTCATATAGAGATAACTGCCTGATTTATTTTCTTTGGTTTTTTTCTATTTGCTGTAATATCTTTTAAGTACTGTTACCCAAGTGAGTTTTTGCATGTTTTGAGAAACTTAAGAAAAGCCATATCCTAGACAGGAGTAACTTCTGATGGTGTAGTAGCTTCAGTGGAGTTAAATTTGTTAGCATCAGCTGATTCAAGATCTTAGTTGCTGAGTTTCATTTAGGATATAACAAGTTCCTTAACTGCTTTCTGCTTCTGACCAATATTGTTATATAATATTTAATCTTTCAAAACTGGGTTCTAAAACAAGAACCTATGGATTTCGTGTGTTTGTTTCGTTTAATGGAAACAAATGAAATAAGATTTTGATGTATTTCAACAAAATTATTTTAACTTCCTAGGTAATGCTTGCTGGATTTAACTCCATTTATTGATTTGATAAAGTAGATTTTTGAACATTATTTTTCTTAATTTTTTAATATACTAATATTCATATTTTTCTTAATATTTGCATGGGTGGGTGGAATGAATAAAATTACAGGGAGGGCAAACCCATCAGTTTTCCTTGAAAAGGGATGTTTTTCTAAAAGGAGCTGCAAGACCTGTAGTTTTTATGAGCACAAATGGTCCCCTTAGTAAAATATTATTGCAAATTGAATGAAAGTGCTCTAAAAACCCAAGTTCAGTTAACCATTGTATAAACATGGAGGCTGAATGTCTATTTTATCTATACAGAAGAAAAAAAATACCTGAATAACACCTTCAGAAATTCTTTCAATATATTGAAGTTTTCTTAAAAATAATGTGATATAAAAATCTTGTCATTTACCCCAGTCGTTAATTCAATTTGAAACTTGTGAAATTACATAGTTTTGGAAAGATAAATGTAAACTGGTAAACCAAGAATATTTCTTACTTTTTTATGGGAAGAGAGGCCGCTGGCTCTTACACAATATCTGTGTCTAGCTAGAAAACCTCATTATGTGGCTTTACTATAATAATACTATGAGACAACTGGTCTAAAATGTGTGGTCAGAATATTACTACAAAATATTATAGTGTGATCTCGGTGATCTTTACATACATGTGTTTGTGCAGCATACACAGAAACTTGTATTCACTTTTTCTGAAGACAAACAAAAGTTAAGTGTGTTGTCAGGTGCTTCTTTGTTTTTGTAGATACAGTTAAACTGGTTTGGTTTTAAAATGTGCTAAATGCTACAGTCTTTCTTAGGAACACTGTCATATGATAATAAATTGTTACCTTCACAATTCTTTCTGAATTTTTTTTTTAAGGGTCAGGATGGATAGCACAGATGAACCTCAGAAAAAAGTCTTTAAAGCACGAAAAACCATGAGAGTAAGTGATCGACAACAACTTGAAGCTGTCTATAAGGTTAAAGAGGAGCTGTTGAAGACAACTGAAGTTAAACTGTTAAATGGAAAGCATGAGAATGGAGATTCTGATTTAAACTCCCCTTTAGGCAGTACAGACTGTATGGAGGACAAGAGGGAAGTTAATGGCCTAGTGGACTTGTGTGTTAACTCTGAAGAAGGAAGAACCACTTCGGATGAAATTAGTGAAGTGAAAAGCCCTGAAAGTAGGGCAGGGAACGTAGTCAATGACGTAGAACCCAAACTAACGCTGTCTCCAGTGGATGTTACTCCTGCACAAGATAAAGATACGGATACTGCTTTAGCTTGTGATGCTGAAAATGGACTGCTTGGTAGCAATAAAGATAACTTCCATGAAAAAAATAATACAAAAGATCATTTGGACCAAAGAGAGTGTGACATCCCATCAGAAGGTGAAAGTAAATCAGTTTGTGGTATCAGTGACTCTTCTGAAGAGAGGGGAGAAGCAAATGACTTAACTATTAATTCTGATTCATCTGGTGAGGCAAAAAGAACTGAGGAAGGAACTGTCGAAGATGCTGTTGGAGAAGAAGCCATCTCTAGCAGTATGGAAGCTGACCAGGAACCAAAGGACAAAGGAGGCATCCCTGCAGGTCTTTCAGAAACCACTGTTCAGAAGACAATAGATGAGCCAAGTGGAAGTATCTTGGACAATACTGAATCTATGGAAACAGATGAAATTATTCCAATTCTGGAAAAACTAGCCCCTGCTGAAGATGAACTGAGCTGTTTTTCTAAAAGTTCTCTGCTTCCAGTGGATGACACAGTCCCAGACTTGGAAGAGAAGATAGACAATTGTTTGGGTTCACCATCCAAGCAGGAAAGCAGTGAAAGTCTGCCAAAAGAGGCTTTCTTAGTACTGTCTGATGAAGAGGATGCTTGTGATGAGAAGGAGGAACGTGCTGAAATAATACTACCAAACAAGTCAAGTCTTCCAGGTAAGAATTTTATAAATGGGTAGTTTTGATTCAAGGCTGGGATTTTGTTCATTTCTTAGAGTGACACACTTGTGACGTTGTTTCTAAATCAAAAAGGCAGTCTTACCTACCAATTCTGTGTTACATAGTCTTACAGTTCTCAAGGATGGAATTTGAGGCCCAGAAAAATAATGAAGGTAACACCAAAAAACTGTCATCTTCAAGATCTGGTTTGGTTTGGGTTTTTTTTCTCATACTTTTTGTAGACTGGGGTGGTATGGTGGTTGGAAGAAGAGGAAAGATGAGTAATTGCCAGACATGAAATAGAAGGATCTGTGAGAAGAGAAATGTGTTCATTTTCTGCTCTTGAGGGAAAGAAAGGATCTCAACTTTCTTTAATGTGCAAATAAATACTAAGAATAAAAACATGCTGGTAATCCAGGCATACCACAAGTCCCATTTGTTTCAAATTTCTTTTTTTCACCAAAAGACAGTATTGGAAAGGTTTCATGAAAAATGCAAGTCATGTGTGGTTTTCATGCCATATAGCTTTTATACATTTAATTCATGGTGGGTTTTATTGAACTTTTGTGTGATGACTGTGCCAGCTGATTAACATTGATTGCAGTAAGTTGGTACTTCAGTCTCTTCTTGTAGTTAGCAGAATATTTTGTTATGTTAAACCAAATTGGATGTCCTCTATAGTCTATTGTCATACATGTCATATAAGGATTTTTTTTTATTGTCAAACTATTGCACTTCTGAAAATAAAACAGATGAATAAATTACAGATAAGTTGACGCTGCTCTTCTATCTGCAATTAAGAAAGCTGCTGTTTCAAATGATCTTGGGGTGTCTTTTTTCTCTTCCCCCCACCTTGCATAGCTTTTTGTGAAATGATGACACTGCTAACGCAAATGTGTTTAAACATGCTTGACTGCGTAGGAATTCCGTATATTAAACAAGCTTCAGGTGTCTTTCAGCATCTGGCAAGTTAGTAACCATAGTTTCTCAACTCTTGTTTCACTGATGAAACTGTATCTTTCACTAATGTGTGATGGCATTCTGAGTCTTCAGTCTCTAAACAGCTAGAGAGAGGGAGATTAGAGTATGTCTCCTCAGCCATGTTTCAGACTATTCCTTCTTTTCTGGTATTTACCTTTAAATTTATGCCAGTTAAACAGAGAAAAGGTAGATTCCATAGTTTCTTCTGAGGATCCTATTTAGGTGTTAGGTGTTGCACTGAGATTGCAAAAGTGATACCATTGTTGTGCAATTAAAGTCTTTCAGAAACATTTGGAGATGGGAGCTGCAGGGAGAAAGAACATTGTGTGTACTTGTGTCAAAACTGTGGTGTGTTACAAGTCCCTTTTATAAAGTGTACATTACAAATAAATTGGTGAGCCTTGTTCTTGCTGCAGTTTAAGGGTTCTTTCATTTGAGATGAATGAAATTAAGATATCAGGGTTGGTTTGTTTTTTGGGTTTTTTTTTTCATCTTACCCAATGAGAAAACACACTGTGGTCACCGAGGAGTTTTTGCTCTGGAGCAAAAAGGCAGAAGTGAATATCAAATATCAGACTTCAGTTTGCAGAAGTCTAAAATGATTGTATCCAGCAATATTTTTTTCAGCTTTTCAATTTTGGTGACAGGACAGATTCTGTTGACTAGTTTTATTTATTGGCTATAATAGTTTATGACTTTAACAGTCTCAGTTACAGCCATGCAACTGTAAATGAAATGAAAACTGGCCACTGTGAAGTATGTTCTGTCCTTAACCAGCAGTCATCTGTTAATTTCTGCATTCTAAGTTTCATAAAGCTTGCCCATCAAGTTGCAGAGAAGGGAATTTAAATTTTTCTGAATAGTACATTCTGTGAAATATTTCAAGCAAATCTTTTGGGGACCTACTTTGTACTAAATTTAACATGGTATTAATACAAAAAATCTTGCAGTCTTTTTGCCAATTTCAGTTTTTCAGTAACAAAGCTAATAGGAGAGAGGTTGCAGGGGCAGGAAACAATTGTATGAGAAGACGAGTTATCTTAGAAGATAAAGGTTAACTTTTGGAAAGAGTCTGTGAGAATTAAATCTTTGGAGATGGTATGGAGATCATTTGAAGATGATATATTGGTGGCACAGGCGCAGGCTGCTCAATGAAGAAGTACAGTTTTCAAAAAGCCCTGATGAAAATCAGCATGGCTAAACAATGATGTAAAGAATGGTACTAGAAGACTTTCTTCAAATGGTCAGATTAATAGAGTCTTTTTCTGAAGTAGAATTAGTAAATACAAAGGCTACATGGGCACTCAGGATTTTTGTAAGAACCCGTAAGATCTTCGGGTAAGTAAACAAGCACATGTCGTGGTTTAAGCCCAGCCAGCACCAAAGCACCACAAAGCTGCTCGCTCACCCCCTGCCCCTCCCCGGCCGGCCTGTGGGTCAAGACAAGGACAGGGAGGGATCACTCACCAGTTGTGGTCATGGGCAAAAGATGGACTCAACTTTGGGGAAAAAACAAAATCGATTTAATTTACTACAAATCAAATCAAAACAAGGATAACAAGAAGTAAAACCAGATCTTAAAAACACATTGGATGATGGTTGGACTTGATGATCTTGTAGGTCCTTTCCAACCTAAATGATTCTATGATTATATTCTATGATTCCCCCCACCCCTCCTTCCTTCCCAACTCAATTTGACTCCCGGTTTTCTCTACCTCCTACCCTGCAGCGGTGCAGGGGGACGGGGAATGGGGATTGGGCTCGGTTCCTCACATGTTGTCTCCGCTGCTCCTTCCTCCTCAGGGGCAGGACTCCTCACACTTTTCCCCGGCTCCAGCATGAGGTCCCTCCCATGGGAGACAGTCCTCCACGAACTTCTCCAGCATGGGTCCTTTCTGTGGGCTGATCTTCAGGCACAGGCTGCTCCAGCGGGGGCTTTCCCAGGGAGTCCCGGCCATCTCGGGGGGCGACCCCCTGCTCCGACGTGGGCTCCTCTCTCCCCGGGCTGCAGGTGGGCATCTGCACCCCCGCTCCCCTCCACGGGCTGGGGGGGACAGCCTGCCGTCTTGCTGTGGGGGGCTGCAGGGGCATCAGCCTCCTCTGGCGACACTCCTTCTGCACTGACCTCGGTATCTGCACAGGGGTTCCTCTCACATTGTGATCCCCTCCCTCACTGCAGGTTCCCCTTCTTAAATCCATTCTCCCAGAGGCGCTACCACCGTCACCAATGGGCTTGGCCTTGGCCAGAGGCGGGTCCGGCTTGGAGCCAGGGAAGCTTCTAGCACCTTCTCCCAGGAGTCACCCCTCCCCTGCTACCAAAACCCCACCACACAAACCTGAAACAGCACATGACAAGGAAGACATGACTGATTTATTTGCATTCTTCTGGATGTCCAAACACAAATGATTTCTTACCAAGAATTTCTGGAAACTGAACTGTCCTTGGATAAGATGGAAAGTCCTCATGAAGAAAATAATCATCTGAAGAATAGAAAGTAAATCTACAGTGATCTGTTCCAGAGACCATGCTGTGTGACAGAATTAATAATTTACTTAAAATGAAGAGTGACTAGAGAGGTGACAGTTTGCTGCTGATACTGTGAAGAGCTGTAGAAGAATCTTACAATGCTGAATCACTGGGACATACAAATGGCAGATGAAACTCGTTGTGGTTAACTACAAAGTGGTACAGATGGATATGAAAATGTTCATAACTTGATAGGAAGATACGACTGACTCGCCACTCAAGAATGATTTTCCAGGATTATAGTAGAAAGCGTAGTGAAAACATTGATACAGTAGCAGTTGAAGAAAGCAGATAAAGAATGCTGGGAATAAATTAAGAAATTGAGGAAAACTTCACTATGGGACACCAAGCTCTTAAATGTTTTTTATAATCCTTTTTCCTTCCCCCTCCGTGTATCAAAGAAGATGTCACAGAACTGGAAAAGGTACATGAAAGAGCAACAGGGGAGATGATGGAATTGCAGAGCAATTCTAACTAAACCTTCTGATGGTACTTATTCTGACCTCTTACTCAAAGCATGTCCAATTATATCAGATGGCTCAGGGACCTTGGCATTTTACTTTTGTGCATCTCCAAGGGTGGCTATACCACAACTTCTTCTTGGGTATCCTAATATTTAAACAGCCTCAACAGTGAAAAAATTTCTGCTTGATTGGAATCTTTTGTGTTCTAACTTGTGTCCATTGCCTCCTGTCCTGTTGCTGTGCACCTTAAAGAGTAGTGGCTCCATCATTTCTCTCCCCTCCTATTATGTAATGGAAGGCAGCGATACAATCTCCAATTAGCCTCCACTTGTTAAGGCTGAACAAAGCCAGTTCTGTCATCTGTTCCTCATATACAGCATGTACTTCATCCCCTTTGCCTTCCAGATGACCTTCCACTGGACTTGCTGTGGTTTTGTCAGTGTCTTTCCAGTACTGGGGATCCAAAAGCTGGATGTAATGATCCAGGTGGGGGTTTCTCAAGTGTTGAACAAAGGAGGATCACTTCTCTTACAGGGCTGGGCACATTTCTTGTTAATACGGCCTGAAATGCTATTGAACTTGCTTCACACTGCTGCTAACACTCAAATTGTTTCCCACCGGGAATCTAGGCCCTGTTCTACAAAGTTACATTCTAGCCAGTAAGCCCCCAGCCTGTCCTGCATAGGGTTATTTTATGATGCAGGACTTTGCATTTTGCACTTTGCGTTAGCCCATTTTTCCAGCCTGCCAGTGTGCCTCTGAATAGCAGCTATGCCCCACAGAATATTTACCTCTCCTCCTAGTTTGTATCTGTGAACTTGCCAAGTGTTATCTCCTGCCCACAGATCCAGGTCATTAGTAAATACGATAAACTGCACCAGCCCAGTGTGGATCCCTGAGGACTGCCTCTAGTGCTTAGCCACCAGCTGGACTATATACCACTGATGCCAATTCTCTGAGCCCATCGTAAAAAACTGCCAGGTCTGCCAGGCATGATTTGCCCTTACTAAATCCAAGCTGACTACTCCCAGTCACCTCCCTCTTCTTTGTGTGCCTGGCAATGGCTTCCTATGAGGATTTTTTCCCCGTAACCATCCCAAGATGTCAAGTGAGGCCAGCCAGCCTGTAGTTTCCCTGAATAATCCTCCTTGACTGTCTGGAAGATGCCCGTGACATTTCCCATTTTCCAGTCATCAGGAACTTCCCTTGGTTGCCATGAAGATGGTAGAGAGGGACCTCACAATGCCAGCAGCCTACCTGCCTCAGCACTTTTGGGTACATCTCATCTGTTCCTGTGGACTTCTCTATATCCACCTGGTTGTGAGATGGAGGATCAAGGCATGGAAGAAGAGATGGTTCTCCACGTGAAGAACCATGGAGCTTCTTGCTAGCGACACTATGACTGCTAGAAGTTTACCTACATTCGTCTTCTGTGGAAGAGGGATTTTTCTGAGGGCTATCAAGCACAGAAACCCTAAGGCTCTGGAGATCTACCAGCAATTTTTCAGAAAGCTGGGGAAGTTTTCTGGGACTGTAACTGTGTTCTTTTTCTCCTCCCTACATTCTTCCCTACTTGATCATCTACTGTTGACATGGAAGTGTTGGAGATAGGATCCTGGATAAGGTGAACTGTTGGTTTTACCTAGGGCAGCTGTTTTCTGTGTTCTTTCTCTTACCTAATTGGTAACAAGGCACTTCAGGACATGGTTTAGTGGGCATGGTTGACGGTTGGACTCGATCTTAAAAGTCTTTTCCAACCTAAATGATTCTATGATTCTATGACTCTCTTCATGTTGGAAATGTTCTTCCTTCTATCAGCTGGAATCTCTTGTTTCTGCTCACACATGTTGTCTCTTATTCTTTGCTATGTACCTTTACAATGATTCTGGCTCCATCTTCTCAAAAACCACCTTACAGGTATTGAAAAGCTGCTTTTAAGTCCTCATTAAGATTTGTGTTCTCCATACTGAACAAGCCCAGCTCCCACAGCCTCTCTTACAGGTCATGTTCCCCAGCCCTTTAGCAGTCTCTTGCTCCTTACCAAGAGATGGCATAATGAGTGCCAGGTAAGGGCACTAACCACTTATGATACAGTGGCTCTGTTCCTGTAAAAGCAGCTCAGGATACTGTGGACCTCCTTTGTTGCCAGGACATGCTGTTGGCTCATGCTTTGCTTGCTGTCTACACGAGTCCTGAAAGAAGAGATGCTCCCCAGTCATGCGGGCCCTAGCCTGTGTCATTGCAAGGGTTCTGCCTTCCGAGGTGTGGAACTTTTGTATTTGTCTTTGTTGAATATCATAAAGTGTTTGTCATCCCATTTCTCCAGCTTGTCTGGGTCATGATGAGTCCTTTGAAAATACATGAATCTGTGATTTCTTCCTAAACAAAAATAGTCGATTATTGTATTTCTGCTTCATAATAACTTCTAGTTAGAGCTTGTTCAAGGATTCACTACTTAGGCTATGCTTTTTTACTTTCTTGTGATTGCTGTCTGTGCACATCAGTTCTAGCCAAGCTGTAAGAATGTTGTGGTTACAGGATTATGGAACAGTAAGAGTATGACAGCGCAGTCCAGAATAACTTGCAAATACTGTTCAGATACTCTTATGCTTACTCATTATTTTTATTTCCATTTATATGTATATTTCGGCAGAAGTTACATCCAGATATGCATCCAGTCAGTCATTAAGCAGATTTAAATGCTTGCAGCTGTAGAAATTATTTAAAGGTATTACCAACTGTTTAGTGATGGGCAACCACCTTTGTGTTCAGATCCACAGCAAATAGTGTCACTTAAGACAACTATACAGTGATAACTTAGTGATACCAAATTACTGGTTTGTTGTTTTTTAAAGGATAGCATTCATTGCTTCTGCCTGTCTAGCATCAGGATAATGAGGTTGCAGCTTATCAGTGAAAACCAAGCTGATAGCCACTTGTAAAATTATCTATGTGTTATGGTTTGAACCTTCTTAACTAGAGAGGTTTAGCTGGGCACTGTGTTTAAACCACTTTCAGTTAAACAAGCTAAACTAGATCAGAGTGATGGAAGTCTGTAAGGAGGGGACTTACTTGTCCCTGAAATTACTTTGTTGTCTACATAGAACTCAGAAAGCTCAGCTTTGAAACTTGTAACATATTTTAAAGATATTCTAGGTATGTGTATCTTTCCATGGAATATTTGTATCTTTCAGTTGAATATTAAAATCTGTAAGTTGTGGAAAAAGTACTCTTGAACTTAATGACTCTCCTTTAGATTCTTAGGTAAATGAGTCCTGTTTTACTGATAACAAATATATGAAGCCTATCTATAAGTCTTAAAAGCAGGTGGCATAGGCACTATGCCATTTTATTATCTTAAAAATAAATCAGATTGGTTTTGAAGAATGTATGTGGTATGAATATTATTTTTTGTATAAATTAACAAAATGAAAAATCTCATAATTTCAGGTTTTGGTTTTCTGACTCCTTCCTTTTTTGATTTATTAGGTGACTTATTTTAAATCATTCAAATGTTTTTCATAATAGAAGTTAGATTTATTGTTAAGAGAACAGCAAGCATATTTTTGTAGCCAGAACTTCGTCTAAAAAAGCTGTTAAACTCTGCTGTAATAACAAAATGAAAATAGGAAATTGGAGAAGTGTACAGATCAAGATGTGCATAACAATGCTGACTGGTTCTGTTATATTCTGGATCAATTTTAATGTAATCTTAAAAGTAATAGTTTTATGTTGTATGTAGGGAGCACAGGAGGTAGCAAATACAGCCTATACAAAACATGTAATGGACGTTCATGGTACATGTATGTAATAAAGTTTTCAGGAAGTGTTAACATTTTTCATTTTAACCTTTGTGCATTTGGGCGTGTTATTTCAGATTTTTCTTTTTTTAAGAATTTCCTAAACTGTATATTTTTAAATAACTAGTCTTAAATTATGATACTTTGTATCAGGAAGAAACTTTAAATGAAAATTCATATTTGTTAAGAAAAGAAGAATCTAGGCCTTTTCTACCATAAAGATTATGGGTGAAATTGCCAATTGTAAATAGATAGATAAATTTATTTGTATTTTGTTACTGAATTTTTTATACTTTTTTTTTCCTAGGTGAAAAATAAACTAAAATAATTTATTAAGAACTTTAACGACATTAAAAATTTCAGAGGTAACTTTGAGGCATTCAGTTGATTTTAAAGCTAAGCAAATCCAGAAGTCAATTTTCCTGTGTTGTACTGTAGTTCAAATTTTTGTTCTGAAGGTATCCTCTGATTTTTTTCATCTCTGCCTTCTCTCTGTGTCACACTTATTTCTCTTGCCTTCCCCAGCATGGTTTTTCGTAAGTATTCTAAGTTTGCTAGTCAAAATAGGACTCTTACGAGACTTTTGTAGGTCAGCACAAGTAACGCTTGGCGGTTTTTGTTCTGTTTGTAGAAGAGGTGGAGGAGGAGAGAAGAAAGGAGAGTGAGGAGGGTAGAGAAGAAGAGGCCCAGAAAGAAGAGGAGAAGCACGCAGAGAGAAGTATGCAATATTAAAACTATTATGCTATACTGGTGGCACATGTTAGAAACACAGAACTGTTGAAGTTGGAGAGGACTTTTGGAGATTATCTTGTCCAAACCACTTGCTCAAAACCAGGTCAGCTAGACCAGTTTGCTCGGAACCATATCCAGACAGGTTTTGAGTATCTCCACAACCTTCCAGTGTTCCACTTCCTGTGTTTGACCACCCTCACAGTAAAAAAAGTCTTGATATGTTTGAATGGAATTTCCTGTATTTCAATTAGCATACATTTCTCTTGTCCTTTCACTGGTACTCACTAAGAGTCTTGCTCTGTGTTTTTTAACTCTCTACCCATCAGGTAGTTTACACACATCAAAAAAATCTCCCCTAACCGCCTTCTCCAGCTGAACAATGGCAGCTGTTGTTTCCTTATATGACAGATGCTCCGGTCCATAAAACATCTTGGTGGCCCTACAATGAATTCTCTCCAGTATGCTCATGTCTTTCTTATATTTAGAAGCCCAGAACTGGACACAAGACTCAAGGTTCAGTCTCACAGTGCTAATTAGAGGGGAATAATTGCCGCCCTTGACCTGCTGGCCATACTCTTCCTCAGGCAGCCAAGGATGTTGTTGGCCTTCTTTGCCAACAGGGCACATTGCTGACTCACATTAAACTTGATGTGCGTGAAGACCACCAGGGCCTTTCTGCAAAGCTGTTTTCCAGCCAGTCAGTTCCCAGCCTGTACTAGTACATAGGTTTATTCCTACCGAAGTGTAGGACTTTGCATTTCCTTGTGTTGAAATTCATGAGGTTCCTGTTTGCCTATTTCTCCAGCTTGTCAAGGTGACTCTGAATGGAAGCATAACCCGTCTATTGTAGCAGTTTTGTATCATCTGCAAATTGCTGAGGATGCCCTCTATCCCATTATCCAGGTTGTTAATGAAGATGTTAGCACTGGTACCGGTATCATCTGCTGGTGTACGTTACTAGTGATGAGCTCCAAATGGACTTTTGGAGATCACAGCTCTTGGAGAACAACAGTTGAGCCAGTCCATTTATCTAGGCCATACATCATCAGTTTATCTCTGAGAGTGGTTTGGGTGTCAAAAGCATTACTAAAGACAAGGTAAACAGCTTTCTCTGCTCTCCCCTCATCCACTAAGCCAGTCATCTCATCGTAGAAGGCTATCAGGCTGATGAAGCATGATTTCCCCTTGATAAATCCATTCTGACTATTCCCCATCACCTTCTTAATATGATTAGAGATGATTTCTAGAATTACTTGCTCCATCACATTCCCAGGGATTGAGGTGAGGCTGACCATCCTGTAATTCCCTGGGTCCTTCTTGCCCTTCCTGAGGATTAGAAGAAAGCGAATGTCACTCCTGTCCTCAGGAACCTTCTGCTATTGCCACAACCTTTCAGAGGTTGAGAGTGGCCTTGCAGTCACCTCAGCCATCTCCCTTGGCACTTGTGCGTGCATCCTCCTGGCTTGGATGGACTTGCGTACATCTACTTTGTGTTAATGTTAACTCAGCACTCCTCCACTGAGAGCAAGTCTGCCTTTGCCTCAGGCTGTCCCACTGGTCCCAGGGAGCCGGTGTTGCTGAAGGCAAGTCTTCTCATTAAAGTCTGAGGCAAAGACAGCATTGAGTGCCTGGGTTGTTTTTGTCCTTCGTCACTTGCTCGGTTGCCTCATTCAGCGGAGGGGACATATTTTCCCTAGTTTTCCTTTTGCTGCTGGTATACTGGTATACTTGTAGCTTTCATGCCCGTCCCCAGATTCAGCTTAGCGTGAGCTTTGGCTTTCCTAACCGCATTCCCACCTACATAGTGCCTTTATCTTTCTCATAGGTCGCCTGTCCCTAGCAGATGGGGGCCTCCATCCCCTGCAGACAGGGAATCACCTGCTACTGATATGTGGTGCTACTGCACAGCTCAGGCTTAGCTAGTTCAGACATTTCACTGGGCAGAGCTCCCAGCCCCATATCTGCTGTGAGGGCACTGAACCAAATCTGTCATTGTCCTGTACATCTGCAGGCAGAGTGGAAGCTGCTGTCCTGGTGCAGCCTTTGTCATCATGGGAGTCTCCATTTCCCATCTGGATGAGCTCAGGCACTAACTGTACCTCCTTTGGTACAACTGGGGGTTGTGGTTCTTGAGGCTGCAGGATCTTGGCATATATCCAGTCAATCTGTTTCTCATAATTTCTGATGTTGTGCCATCCCTGACCTCCTCCCATAGCTCCTTTAACCTGGCAACACGGGTCTCCCACTAGTTTGCACCTTCCGTAGCCAAGAAGCTCATCTCCCTCTGCCACAGCCTCAGCCGGAACGGGAGGCCCTAGATAATCCCTGCAGCCCAAGACTTGCAAAGCCTTATCTTCCCCCAAAATAGCTCACTCTGGGTGGAGGCTCTGACATTACTGGGAAAGTTGTTCCAGTGGCTGCTGCAGACCACACCGTGTGGTGCATCACCACCATTACCGAGTGCAGGGACCATCCCCCTTCTGTGCACTGTCCTGTGTTTGTTCGCTGCTCTCCGGGAGCTGTGCTCTAGGCCCAGCAGTAATATGGGCCTCTCCCTAGTACCTGCTGGAAGGGCATTTGAGCCTCCATAAGGAATCAGCTGGAACATAAGCACAAAGCGCCCTTTGATCAAGAATAGCTGATGCAGCTCATTAGAAGCTGCCAGTTTCCTAGAAGTCACAACCTCCTGTAGATATGCTTTTCACTAGTAGCAAGCACCCTAAAGCTCTTCAAAGAGAGTCTAACTGCAATAAAGTTAGACGTAGCATCTACTTCAGAACAAAGTACCTGAACATTAAACATGTTCTGTTAAATATGTAAGTAGCTCTTGCATGTTACATACTACTTGTACTATTCAGTGGTTAGGCTTTTTCTAAAGAGACTGATTAGGAGTAGGAAAGAGTTGTATTGAAGATCCTAATAAACTTGTCTTCACTGGTCTGGGAGTAGTGTTCTAACTATACACTTTTATTTAGTTTAATTTCTACAAGTTTTTCTGATGGATGGAAGAAAGTTGGAGATGTAGCTCTGGTTGGTTAGTTGTCTTTTTGGTTTGTTTGTTGGGGGTTTTTTTCTTCATTTTCTGCTGTTTACAGGCATTCTGGAAAAAAAAATTTATAAACTCATACCTTAAACATTTATATTGCTTGCAAATATTCAGCATTCTTCAAATTTTTATGACGATCCCTGTGGCCCTATAAAACTTACCTAAAATCTGAGGACCTACACTTTCACGAACTTTTAAAAATAACCTAGGTTGTCATGCAGATTTTAAATACTACCTTTTAGTAATTTTTAGTACAATAGTGCAATTAGTGCAATTCTCAAAAAAAAAAAAAATCACAAACCATCAGAAAATCAGATCAGACTGAAAGCATCAGAAATCTAACCATCAAAAAATCAGACTATAAGAAATTTGTGGAGTTAGAAATACGACTCAGTGTGTGTAGTACAACTAAAAGAAAAAAAAGGCAGTGGAAAGTAACTGTTATGCTGTTTCAGTCTCCAGTGAATCTTCATTGATCTACTTCTAATTCCTGTACATCCTCAGGTTTGGGGTGGAGGGGTTGGAGGCTATGGCCTATGGTGTTTTGATGGTGGTCATGTACACACAGTATGCTCTGTAGCTTCCCTTCCTGCTAATTTACCTAGGCTTTTTTTTTCTTATATGTGGATTGCTAGAGGATACAGTGCCAAGAGCTGGATGAGTGAATGAGGTCTCTTTGGTTCTTTTGTGTTTCATCACTGTGATGAAAATGATTTTTTTTTTAATATAGTTCTGTTTTGAGCCTGTTCTTTTGTTAGATTTTTACTTTCCTTCTTACCCAAGTAGTAAGAAAAAGGCTTGAATCTTCTTTCAGTCAGGGAGTGGAGGTACAGATGAAAATTTCATGGCAGATAGAAATAAAGTTCATTGCTGACACAGGCAGAATAGATGTGGTTTTATTTGGCTGGAATCCTGAGAAGAGGATTCCTTTTTCAGAAGAGAGTTTTGTTACGCATCTCAGAAGCCATACTTCATAGAATCATTTAGGTTGGAAAAAACCTTCAAGATCATTGAGTCCAACCATCATCCATGTCCACTAAGCCATGTTACAAAGTACCTCGTCTATGTGCTTTTTGAACACCTCCAGGGATGGTGACTCGACCACCTCCCTGGGCAGCCTGTTCCAATGTGTCACAACCCTCTCAGTAAAGAAATTCTTCCTAATATCTAACCTAAATCTTCCTTGCCTCAACTTGAGGCCATTTCCTCTCATCCTATCTCCAGCCACCCGACAGAAGAGACCAGCACCCACCTCACT
>JAVJGH010000058.1:16755957-16771535 GCA_035590175.1 Aviceda leuphotes
CGATGTCACAGAAAGAGAAGGAATTAGTCACCACCTCCCTGTGACCTATATGTAATCCCGCCTACCTTTACTAGTATATAAAGAGTTAACTGCGCAATAAACGAGGAAGCTGACGTTCACTGTGTGTATTATCTGTCTCTTCCCTGGTCCAGGCCGACCAGTGATCTGCTCACAGCACCATAATATGTAGCAATGCTACAAGAGACAAAAGGGACTGTTTTTCTGCTTTGATGTCATCAAACATCCTGTTTTTCCAAAGGCTTTCTTACTGGTTTAGGATGAAAAATTTTAAGCTGGTGACAAATGAAACTTCATAATAATCACCACATTCTGCAGATACCTGTTTTTTCAAAGGGTTCTCACAAGCAGTTGTATCTAATTATTCCAGGTGAAGTGTCAAGGAGAAAGCGTTCCAAATCTGAGGACATGGACAGTGTTCATTCTAAACGTCGTAGGTACATGGGAGAAGATTATGAAGCAGAACTTCAAGTAAAAATTACAGCCAGAAAGGATGTTGACCAAAAATTACAAAAGGTAGGATGGAAGTGTGGAGCAAAGATGGCAAACACACACCTGTCTTACCATCTTTGAATTAGCTGTCCTTTCCCAAATACTCCCTGCCTCCCAAACACTCTTTTTTTGTGGTTGAAAATGGGACATAATTCAAATAACAAAGGTGGCTTAATTCATATAAAGTTCCATATAGCCCTGCTTTTAAGAAGAGACCAAATACCATTTGAAAACTGTGCTGCAAGAGTTAAATTTGAAATGTGCTAAATATTTAAACTCTTAGGTCTTATGTGACTATAGATGGAGAATCTTAGCAAAGGAGGTATAAAGGTTTATGTGTGGTGCACTTTATTGTGTGCCTAGCTTTAAAGAAAGTCTGTCTCCAATGAGTGCAATCAACATAGTGTTTTGCAGATTGTTATAGAGCTGTTAATTGCCTGATTGCACCATTGGCATGTAAAGAAACCTCTGGTCTTGAAGGAAAAAAGATTGTGCCCTTCTTCATTAGTTAGTTAGCTAGTGCATGTTGTAACTTTGTTGATGTAGGATGCAGAAAACTGAACGACATTTGTTGCTTGGGTTTTTTTGTTTCCTAAGGCAAATTTTTGCACTGCAATAGGTATAGGAGGGAGAAGAAAGTTGCAATAAATAATAAGGTATCAAGTAAACTTTGTGGAAATAAGTCTCTTTCCATTTTTAGCTTCTGCAAGAAAAGCAACATGGAGCATTTCTGCTAGGGGGAAAATGCATCTCAGAAATAAAGTTTTGTTAAATGGCTTTAGTTACTGTTCTTTGAATGCCAGTATTCTTCTCAAGAACAGAAAAGTAAAAGGAGAAATTAATTTGTGTAAACACAGAATGAAAATATCTTCTGCAGTTAAGGTCTTTTTATATGTAATAAACTTTTATACACATCATACTGCAGTGAAATTAATTTCTTGAAGTAATGGCAAAGAGGGACTATTTGTATTTGCCAAAATAGATGTAGAAACTTTTCTTAGCTGTGCAACCATATGCTTACTGGTGATTATAGATTTATTTGATTGACAGGGCACAACTGTTGTCATTGTTCTGTTTGTAGCAGGATACCTGTTAAGAATTGAGTGTATTTTTATGGATAGTCTCCCAAATTATGGGATTGCATTGTTATTTTTTCTTTTTTTTAATAATAATTTTGCAGATTATCCAGAGACTGTTAGAAGAAAAACTTACTGCTTTACAGTGTGCTGTATTTGACAAGACTCTGGCAGACTTGAAAACCCGAATAGAGAAAGTAGAATGTAACAAGAGGCATAAAACTGTGCTTACTGAACTACAGGTGAGTGTTTGTATGTTGAACTACATACTAGAGTCAAATTTAAAAATAAGTTACTCAGCATTTAGTAGTAAGTCTCTTGTAGTTGTCAGCTGTTTTGACTCCGCAAAGGGAAGGGGCGGGGGGAACGACAAATACTAATGTTGCTTTTGAGTTGTAAAATTCTATTTCCCCACTCAGAAAGAAGCAAGTAACCAATTAATCATCAAAAAAAACCCCAAAGTAAATCCTCCTTCTGGCAAACGGATTCATTAGTTGTTAGTAAACCACTTTTCCACTCTTCTGTTCCATTTAGACATTCTTCAAATAAATGTTAAGTATGAAAATATCCAATGCCTCTATGAAGCCAGAAATTCACTTAGAAACAGAGAAGTCCAGAAACAGGAGGACAATAGTACTGGACTTTGTAGAATGTTCAAACAAAGAAACATCACATGATACTTATCTATGTTATTTCTCCAGAAGCTAAATAATTATGTTCTACCAAGGAAACAAATAGCTAGTGTTGAATGCAGTTTGCTTTCTTGCATTCTTTATAGAAATTATGTACATAGTGGTGACATGAGGAACATCACAAAAATCAATTTTGAATTGACAAGACATTTTGAAGTGACAAGACAATTAAAAGCTTATGTCATAACAAATTCAAACAATAAGGCCACTTTACATTTAACATTAAAAAAAGTATGGAAGTTTTCCAGACCAGTTTGTGTGACATAACTCTTCCCCCTCGCCACCGCAGACATTTTATGTTGACTTTTTGTTAAGTGCTAAGACGCTTGGCCGTCAGCTACAGTGTCAAACTAATAACCTCGTATAAGGCTGTGAATGTGCTGAAGTTAATATACTCGCAATGTCAGCTTACTTGGTTTTATTATGCAAGGTGCTCCAAAACACCTCTACGTTGTAGAAGGTAACAGAAATTTACATATAAATGTAATTAAAGGCGGACTATAATTGTAGCCTATCATCTTGCTTTGTGAAAATGTGAAAGAGGCGAGGTTTCTAAATGGAAAACTCCTTTTAGGTAAGAAGTTCTGAAATCACAGTATATGAAACTTGCTGATTTTTTAAAAAATCTTCCATTCTTCTAGTGCTAACCTAGTGTTTTCAGGAGTTCATAAAAAGAATTTAACTCTTGTTTCTGTGCAAAAAAAGAAAAGAAATAGTAATGGCTTAGAACAAATGGCACAGCTGCTGCCTCCAGAATAAGTCAGCCATCAGAACTGCAACGTAGACAGGGTAAATTAGGATCTTGTAATGCTGAGGCAATTAAAGAAGGGGAATGGTCACCAAATAGCGTATTGAGGGAAGCGCAAGAAGTAAAAGACGAGATGTAAGAATGGTGCTTAAGAAGATAATGAACCTGATACCTGAACATCAAATAGAGTAGAAGAAAGCTGACAGTAAGGGATGTGTGTGATATGTAGTGTATCAGTGAGAGAGAGAAATAGGATAAATGGGGGAAGAGTAGGTAATATGAAAGACAAAAAGGGGTGCATTTTTCAGTATGGTTGGTACATAAGGCATTAAAACAGTCAAATGCTTTCAGTTGCTTTCATTCATTCAGAGCATTGTGTGAACCTCTGCAAGATGGATTGCTTGTACAGTTGTGAATAGGCAGGAAAATAATTCAGGTTATCTCTAGATACCTTGATTGTGATATATGTGTGTGTCTTTCTGCTGCGCTGAAGTAATGTAGTTGTACTGTATTTCAAGGAAGAATAATTTCCCCTGATATGAAAACGGTCTTTGACTTGATGTCTTAATTATATATCTTTTAGTTTGTGTAATTTCTTTGATGGTTCTTGGGGAGGATATTTATGGGTTTGTTTGTTTGTTTTCATCTTCTTCCCATTTAGGCTAAAATCGCTAGATTGACAAAGCGGTTTGGAGCAGCCAGGGAAGACCTGAAGAAAAGACAGGAAGTAAGAACTAGATTTGTTATATTTGTTTTTCTGAGTTAGCCTAAACTTTGTGTTGAAAACAAAGAAATTTTATATGCAGAAAGATGTGACCTAGTTGTTCAATGGCGTTCACAAAGTAGGTTTGTCTTGTTTGGTTAAAGGCAGTGATATGAAGGAATAGTCTTTTGACATCTGTTGTGTAATTCTGAATTGTACAGAAGGTTCTTTAGGTATTATTAGTGTGAAACCACCTTAAACTATATGCCAGTAAATGTAATTTACTTCAATCTGAAGAGTACAGAGTAAACGAGCAAATCCCAGTGCCTTGATCTTGGGGGTAGAGGGAGGAGAGGAATGTATACAGGCAATGGTATTTCTGTGTCCAGAATGATTATTTTGGATTAATTACTGTGAAGAAGTGGAAGCTAAAAGTTCATGAACATTCAGGAAGAAACTTTTATTCTCATGTTATAAAAACCTGAAGGCAAGACACTTATAAAAAAGGCAGGATGTAGGAGAGGGAGGAAGGGAGGACTAAGAGGGTTTTGGGGAGTTGCAGAACATGTCAAGTTCTCCTGCAGTGTTGGCTCCAGAAAATGTGTATTTCACACAGAAATGAATTAATGTAAAATATAATAAAAGTGTAAGTTTGCCAGCTGAGTTAAGATTGTCTTGTTATGACTTTTTTTTTTTTTTTTTTTTTTTGTAGAGTTCACCAAATGTACCCTTGTCTCCAGGGAAAGCAGCAAGTGACACTGCAAACACAGTCAATGCGACATATCGGTAAGCAAACCACATCGCTGTGACCATGTTAAAATTTACAATAGGACACTTGAGATACGTCGTGTAATGGATAATCCCTGTATTTTCTTTTTTTAATTAAAGTGCTTTTCCTTCTCCTTCATCGCTCTTCAATTGTAAAATTTGAAAATTTGATTTTCTTTCACAGAGGTCATAAATGGACAGTATTGAATCCATTCTTAGGTAAACTGAGATGAGTGTTGTTTCAGCAGTTTAAAAATAACGGATAAAAATGGAAGTTTAATTTCAAGGAAGGGAAAATTCTCATGGTGAAAGACAAACTTGGTGCAAGCACTTGAAAATTTACAAGTAATTCTGCAGATATTTTTTTTTTATTATTTTTTTTTTAGTAGGGGAATATCAAAAGTTAATTTGCACGGGGGGCAGAAAATAAATGGGTTTAGAAAACATCAATGAAAAGAATAGCTGTAAAATAAAGGGGGGGTTTTCATCATTCTACTGTTCATAATTATAGCTGGTGTGGCTCATTGAAAAATGCTAACTGAAACTTTGTTTCTTAGAAATGCTGGCACAGTGAGGCAGATGCTGGAGTCAAAGAGGAATGTAGGAGAGAGCACGCCAGCAACTTTTCAAGCCCCTGTGAATGCAGGTAAGAAACTGCCTATGAAATGTAAACACACTTTTTAAAAGTTTTATTGCTTTCCATTAAATAAGTAACTAACTGAACATCACATGACATCAAAAATCATTATTTTTAGCTCCTTACCACATTCCCAGTTTATATTTGTGTATGTGCTTACCAGGTAAGGGAAAAAATGTGTTGATTTGGCCAGCCAGAACATGTGGGTAGATGAGATGCTTCAGCAGACTGCTTGCTGGGTATGGCAGCAAAACTTCAGTCTCTCAGCTGCCGAGAGGTGAAACACATGGCTCACAGGCCATTTTTTGTACTTGATCGTAGTAGGATGCTGGTATCTTCCCTTCTACCTAATGGCTACAGAAGTTGAGTGGGGAACTAAAGGAAGTCATAGGCCACATTTCTTAAGGCAATCAAATTGAAAAATGGAATTTCTAGGTTAAAATTTTATAGGAATGTAGAATCAAAACCACCATTAATTACATTCACTGTAGTCACACCATCTTTGGTTTTAAAAATAGTTCACCTAATATTGAATGCTGAATCTTTTCCACAGAATCAACTCATAGTAGGTATATACTGGCTTTCTGTACTGTATTATGCTCCTGATCTTTAGATTTAATCCTGAAATTTTGTTGCATAAAAGCGAGTATCTTCTCTGACACATTAATCCTTGGTTTCTGTAGAACTTTCTGGATACAAGGCCCTACCTATACAAAACAAATTAGTCATAACTGACTTAGTTTTTCTTTTCTTGTGTTTTCTGAAGGACCAGTTTTTCAACCATTTCTGTAATGAGTGTTTAAAATGCTATATTTCATGTGTTCTCAACAGTTGAATCTTGGGACTTTCTTCAAGCCTGTTTGTGTCATAGTTCTTTGTATATCTTAATTTTTTGCCATTTATATGTAATTCTTTCAAACAGAAACAAAGTATTGACTGTATCTTTAACTAGGCCATAGAATATCAGAGTGTACAACAGCAGACAACTATAGCCTTTCTTTGCAAAAACGCTAATCGTATACCACATTTTTCATAGAATCATAACATGGTTTGGGTTGGAAAGGACCTTTAAAGATCATGTAGTCCAACCCCTGTCATAGGCCAGGACGTCTTTAACTAGATCAGGTTGCTCAAAGCCCTGTCCAGCCTGACTTTGAACACTTAGGATGATAGAGCATTCAAAACTTCTCCAGACAACCTGTTGCAGTGACTCACCCACCACCCCCATTGTAAATTGTTTCCATTTGTTGTGCTGGAGTGAAACTTCCGACTTGGTTCAAATACTTAAATTTTTATTTTTATTTTTTTTTTCGGGAGGGGGTATAGTGCCAGCTTCCAGTCTTGCTGCTCCTCCGACAGTTGTCAGTGGACACCCTAAGCCTCAGACTCCAGTGACCTCCACCAGCTCTTTGACGACAGCAGTTCTTCCCACAGCTAATGCAGCTACGGTTGTAGGCACTAACCAAGTGCCCAGTGGCAGCACTCAGTCAGTGTCTGTCTCATTGCAGTCTTTGCCTGTAATCTTGCATGTACCTGTTGCAGTGTCATCCCAGCCTCAGCTCCTGCAAGGCCACACGGGGACTTTGGTCACTAACCAACAGTCAGGCAACGTTGAATTTATATCCGTACAAAGCTCATCTACAGTTGGTAGCCTTACCAAAACTACAATGTCTTTGGCCTCAACTAACCCAACTAAACCAAATAACAGCCTGTCTGTGCCCAGTCCTGGTATTCAGAGGAACTCTCCTGCCAGTGCTGGGCCAGTAGGCGCAACGTTGGCAGTACAGGCTGTTTCTGCTGCACATCCTGTTGCCCAGGCCACAAGGACTCCTTTGCCCACAGCGGGTACTTCAGGACTTTATAATGCTACCAGCAGTCGAGCCCCCCTGCAGATGAAGATTCCCCTCTCTGCATTTAGTAGTACAGCTCCTGTTGAACCACCCACCATTACGGCGCCCAGAGTTGGTAAGTTATGCTTGAATGTTGACACTGGGAAAGGAAAATAGTTCTCAAAGGGAAACCCAAAACTGGACTCCTGTGGAAATTTGTGCATTAGTCTATTTTACTGAGATGTTTCTTCTGGGTTGCCTTTCTGTTGAAATTGTCAAGGTCAAAATCATCTCTGTCATAGATGAGTTTCAGCCATTGTTGAAAATAATCTCTCCTTAGAAGGAGTCAGTAGCGTGGCTCTGTAAGCTTTATTTTATTTAGAAACTGATTTATATAATTCCTAGCATGAAGTCAGAAACTCCTATTCTACCATTACCAACTTGATATTTATTTTTAATACAGCCTCTTAAAATAATCTGGCTGCCTTTCTAAGCAAAGACATACTGAAAGGAAAGTATAATCATTAACTTAATTTTCACAACACTTAAAAGTAAACAAAATGGGAAAAAATGCAATTGAATACTAACTTAGTTCCAAAGAAGTACATTTATTATATTTAAAATAAAGTCTTGGAACACACTGAATGATTAAATAACGGTATCTAGATTAAATATTTTTAAGTATTTTCTTTCCATCTTTCACCACGCCATGATGATTCTCTGCACTGCTGATTTTATGTACCTTGTAAATTTTTTTCTAAGAGGTTCTCAAGATTTGAGTTGGAATTATAGCAAGTTTCTCATTGGCACGATATAATGTTAAAATGAACTCAAGCAGAGCTTGACATCAGAACTAGTTTTATTTCATTTTCCCATCTCTAAGTTACCTATGTTAAAATCTGTCTTCCACAGAGTTAGACAGTTACATGCTTTGTATTGATTTTTAGCTCTAAAGCTAATACAATGATTTCACACAACATAAAAAGGGTTGTGACAGATCAGGCACAGTGACAAAGGAAGGGCCTGTGTGTCCAAAAAATGTGTCTCATCTTGTGCAGTTCACATAGCCTTAGTGTATACCCTAGTAGTTTTCTCACCAGAATTGAAACACTGCTTTGGACCAGCACTGTTGCTAAGCTCTGGTTAAAATTAATAAGAACAGAGAGTTTGGATTTAAATGTCTACATCAAATATTCAAGCAACTTCTGCTTAAGTTGCTAGTTTAGATATATGTTTGGCTGAGATAATAATAATACTCAGTCTCGCTGCACAAATTGTCTCTGTTATGTATTTTACAGTCTGTTTAACCATCCGTTGTTCAGTCAATTTTTTGTATAAAAATGTTGAATAATTGTAATTTTTTTCAGTTTAATATCTTGTCAGTTTATGGAGGGAGGGAGGCGTGGTTGGAGTTATGCTTTGTCCTCAGATAGGCAAGGGAATTTTCGTAAAACATTTTGAATACACTGTCAGACTTTCCAGGAAGGGAACATATACTGCCTCTAGGCTGGAAAGTGCCGTTTTGCTTTTCTGTATCTTCTCTTCCCTCTGAAAAATGGTAGTTATCATGCTTGAACAATTAAAATTGAAAATCAGGGCAGAAAAATGTTAAATGTGCCACATACTGAATGTTTAGTATCAAACAATTTTGAATATTGCCTCCAAAGTTGTGTAGGTGATAGCAGTATTTATTACTGATTAGATACTGCAAATGAACAATCTCTTGACCCCTCAGAAAACCAGACAAGCAGGCCACCAACAGATACTTCGGCAAACAAGCGAACTGCTGAGGGAACAACACAGGTAGGTTGTTGATTGTTTCTATAAAAAATTCTGAAGTTACAATCCACAGGAGAAAAGTTCTTTACCTTTATTGCTCATAATCAAACAATTTTAGTTACTTTTTTGTGCCATCCTTTCTAGTTTCTGTCCGTTTGTATTTTTCTTCTTCTTCTGATCCAGAGTATTGAGCATGAGCTTCTGATAATCTTTTCAGAAGTTTTCTGATGGGGTTTGTGTAAGTAGATGAGTTAGTATATCAGGAGCACACTAAAAACTTGTCTGATGAAACAGCTAACATAGAAGAGAAAACCCTGCCCAGTTTTTGTCTGGAGGGCTTGAACATAGAGCTACAAATATTTTGTAAATTATTGCAGCGCTCTCATTTCCACACTAATCCAGAAGTTAGTAAGAATTGGGAGTTCTAATATTTCATTGCCATATGTCATAGGGAAAAAAAAAAACAAAAAAGGAAAAGAAATTTTCTTCAGGAATAACTACTTCATGATAAAGGAGAACTTGCAGTACTTCTCGATTCCTCATCTAAAATTTGTTTAACTTGCTTTGAAACTTAAAGGTTGAAATTAAGCTATTTAAAATTATTTGTAATTAATTTTCTTTCTGCGTACAGATATTTCACAAAGCACCTCATACTTACATTGCTGTTAACTGGAAGTCATTTTATTAAGGGGAATAAAATTAATTTCTGCTAGCCAAAATTTCCACATTTAATAGTGTTTCAAGCTACAGTTAAATCTGAATTGTATTCAAAGAAAGAAGAAAATATACTGGACAAGATTCTGTTTTTCACCTGTTGCAGAAATAGTCTGGCAAAGATAACAAGTATTATACAGTATAAACTGTGCCTCACTCTGTCTTTTTATTAAGGCATTTCATAAAGAATAGTTGTTTGGAACTTCATTTTTCAAAGATACCTGTGGATTATAGCTATTAAAACATTTTTCAATATTTGATATGTAGGAAATTCAGTACCAGAATGGATGATAGATGTACGATTTTAAGATTTAATTTTCAGTATAAGATGCATATTTTGGAATTTTTCTTCTTCAGTAGAGCCTGAAACCCGGAAAAGATTTTGGAAAAACAGAATGTGTGTGATAGTGGTATTTATCAATGGAAGGTGAGCAAGGAGGAGGGAAATAAGACACATGATGCTTTCCGGTTTTCAGTCTTCTGTTATAGTCTATGTTTCTAGGTTTGCTTTCACTCAAATCAATTAAAGCATGTGTAATGCCATGGTTAAGAAAGAAGGACCTGATGCATTTTAATTGGCTAGTGAGGTATGGAATTGACATGCCATATCATTTGAAAAATCCAGTTAATGCCACCTGCTTTTTGTTGTGTAAAATCCAAAATATTATGTATTGCTCCGCACTTCACAGCTCTCAGATCAAAAAGTAGTTCGCTGTGTTCCGTATACCTGTGGCATATTTGATGGTACAACTTTGATCAATTGTTTCGAAAAGCAGTTGAAACAGGAAGAGGCTTCATCAGAAAATAAAGAAGCAGTAGAAGCAGCACAGACGAATTTTAACTTCCCCGAGGATGTCCTCTTTGGCTTGGAGGAAGAGGAAGAGGATGCTAAGAGCATCAAAAACACCCACAAGCAGACTGGCTGGGCAGCTAACCTATTAAAACAATGGCTGGCCAAAAATGGCAAGGATCCTAGCTTTGAATTGGTCCCAGTAAGTGAACTCAATGATATCCTAAGAGAGTTTTATTACACAATAAGGAATCATGATGGAAATACCTACAGTGTGGCAAGCTACAAGTCAATGCGTGCTGGCTTAAACCGGCATCTCAAAATGCCACCTTATAATCGTCAGATTTGCTTAATGAAGGACAAAGAGTTTGCTAGTGCAAACACAGTATTTGTGAGCGTGCTGAAGATGCTGCGCATGCAGGGAAAGGATGAGACTCACCACCATCCTCCTATAGCTGCTGAGGACTTGCGTAAGATTAAACAGTCTGGTGTGCTGGGATTGCACAGTCCACTGGCACTCGTCAACAAGGTGTGGTTTGATTTGCAGTTGCATTTTGCCAAACGAGGGAGAGAAATTTTAAGAGATCTGGCTCCAGATGCTTTTGTTGTTGAGAAGGACAAGAATGGGCGTCGATACGCTATGTTTAGGTATCCTGGCAAAGGAAAAAATGGAGAAGACCCTCATAAAATGGGTAAAATGTATGATATGCCAGGGGACCCAAACTGTCCTGTTTTTTCCTTGGAGCTTTATTTGTCTAAGTTGCCTCCAGAGCCCCCTGCCTTTTACCTGCATCCTTTAAAGCTAACGTCAGAGCAAATGCAAGAACAGCCTGTCTGGTACAAAAGAGAACCCATGGGTGTGAACTACTTGGGTACCATGATGCCCAGGATAAGTGTGGCAGCCAGGCTCTCTCAACGATACACCAATCATTCTCTCCGAACTACCACCATCCAGCTGCTGTGTGAAGCAGGACTGGGGCCTAGAGAAATAATGGCAGTGACAGGCCATCGCTCCGAGTCTGCTATTAGACACTACTGGGGAGCTGCGGAAGTTCGCTACAGGGCTTGGTCAGATATAATGGAGAATAATGCCCCCAATTACATATATAGCAAGATCCCAAACGAAGCAATAAAAGAGTCAATATCTGGTGCCTCCACCTCTTCTGTAAACCATGTTGTTCTAGAACAAAGCAAAATTTTATTCCCTAAGAAATGTGTGGTGCCACCGGGCGCTAATTGTGTGACTTTAGTCCCTGAGGAACACCCAGCTCTGAATTCCAAAAGCCCTGTCCTGTTGAACCACAGTTCTTCCAAGGTGCTTCTCCCCAAGAACATGGCCAGTGGGAACCTAACTGCCGGTCCCCATCAAGGCTGTTGTAACAAACCTGTCTTTATAAAGCGTGTGATAAAACAGGAACCAATGACTTGATGCTTCTGTAATGGAACTGATTTCAAATGATTTGCTAAAATGGAAAAAATACCAGATTTGTTTTTTCACTTGGTCTACTAAGGAAATTTCTTACGGTCTAGTTCAGCAAGAAGTATCCTGTTTGCACTCCTGAAGTGAGCTATGGAACAGAAACTTAAACAGAGCAGGGCTTGGAGTTTGTATGACTTTCTGTGGCAGCTGGGACTCTTTTGAAGTGGCTGATCAGAGCTGTTTTAAAAAAATGAAAGGGAGATACTGATTTCCACTTAGCTGAAGAGCTATGCTTTCTTCACTAAGTGCATGGCTTTTATATTTTGTGAAGAGTGTATTTATTATACCATTTTGTGCCTGCTGGCACTAATGTAGCATCTTACAAATCAAATACTTGATTACTGAAGAGCACGGAGAAAGTAGAAGCTGAATGAAATAGACACAGATACACTACAAATATACACGTATGCATGAAAACACCTGGAATTGCTTGACCACTGTCACCCTCTCTGTTCAAATTGTTATCGGATCTACCAGAGGATTGTGCCTTTTTTTTTTTTTTTTTTTTAAACTTTCTTGTAAATTGATGTTCTCTGTGAGCTACAGATTTGTATTGCAGGCCTTTCCTTTTCCTATTTAATATTTCCGGATAAGATTTAAGTCATTCTGTTCTCCAAAGGCACTATTTGATACAAATGATAATAAAATTGGGATCTATTCAGTCATGCATGAAACAGGGAAAACATTCTTAAGAGTTGAGAACAGCTTTATTGCTTAAATAGCAAGTAAATTAGAGTTGAAGTGTTGCGTCTGTATGTGTTATCTTGTGAGAGGGTTTTTTGTATTTCCTCTCACCGACCCCTTCCATTACATTTCACATTGTCTTTGCAGTGTAGTCAGTATAGTCTTTCTCAGTATAGTATAATTCACAAGCAGCACATTCTGGTCCTCCCTACCAAACCCTATCGAAATATTATTTTTATTTTAACTTTTTTAGATTAGTTCACTATAGTAAACTGATCCTATCATTACATTTTCTATACATTTTTACAGGTTAGAAATTCTCAGGATAGTAGATGTGAATTTTGTCAGAGAAATGAAATTGTAGTTTAAAAGGCTCTTTAATGGAAAAAAAATTACAAATTAGGAGGGCTAGTCATAGTTCATTTTTAGTGAATCGCACTTGAAAATCTAACTCATGGTTTGTCTCTGCTATTCTATGCCATAATTTTTGTCAGATTCTGACAAATCGAGATATCTTCCTGTAAATAAAAATGGAAAGCTGGTCATCAAATCACAAATTATAGTAGGTCCACTTTGGAAGAAGAAACTGTAGCATTTACAACTGTTTTCCACTATATCAACTGAATGAAATAAGAATGCCTTCATCCTTTTGAAATGCGTGTGTGTATGTGTGTAACACATGGGGTTTATCACATTAAGGACTTCACTGGAAGTGTTACCTTGCTCAGCAGTGGACAAAATAGAGAAAGACCCCAGCTGAAATAAATTGACCATGACAAACTCTTAATTCTGTGGAGAACTTCCTTGCTGGGAAAGGCTTTCAAATATTGAATGAGATTTGTCACTTTGTTACAGTCTGAACAGAGGACTTGGTGTCTGAACTTTGGAGTTTTATCTTGGCTGGTAATGTTCACCTTTGTGGCTTTGGGTAGGTTATTCATACATACTGCATCAGTTTTCCAAAGTGCAAGACCAGCACAGTGTGTTCCATTTTCTGGTGGATCATGCTAAACATTAAAAAGTTTTGAAAGTGCTGTATTCATCTTATGTATTGTCTTTACAGTCACTTTTATTTGCTGTTGTTATAATGATTGAGCTAGTTGACAAGATATAATTGTTCATATAAAAATTAATTATGCACAATCCTACACTTCCTTAGTTGCAGCATTAATTTACAATATCAGTGACTAGAGGAAGGAAATCACGGATCCAGGATTATCATTTTGTCAAGCCTAGAGTAGATCAAATGAAAATGGTAAAGAAAGTAATCTTTCCTAACAGCTAGAAAGAAGAAAAATTGAAAAAGTGAAGGGCAAACAGTCCTCGAAATATAGGAGAACTGTGCAGTAACTTACTCTAGGATATTTTAGAGTAACATAAATTTCCAAATTTTAGGGATTCATAAAATTCATAATTCAGCCAAACAAATTTAATTTCTTGTTTGAAGATATTTAATCTAAACTTTCACCAAGACGGGTATGTATTATCTCCCCCCACAAAAAAAAAGTAGTCCTGTCTTTGTCTCGGGGAGTTGCTTGTTCCAGCATACAGGTGTTGAACATTTATTCTGCAGAAACAAGAAAAGTATGTTGCCAGGAGATGATTCTTTTCTGTTCCCTCTTGCTGCATACTGTGGTCATACTGACCACATGCCCTGCTCTGGTCCTAACTGCATCTGGGTAACTTACTGTAACAGCGTATTGCTGCTTGTTTCATTCCTTAACACAAATCTAGTTGGTGATTTAAATTGAAAAAGGGACTCTTTTGGTCAATCTGGGAATGTCTCCGATTCCTTCTAATTACCCTTTGGCTTCTAATTTAACTTCCATTCTGTTGGCTTGTAATTGGGTATTTTGGTCTTCTCATTTGTTAAATTCTCATTCTGTTGGCACCAACTGTATAATGTCCTCTTACTACCTTCAGTTTGAACCTGATACTTCAAAGCTACTGACTGCAGTATTACTAGCTTTTTATTTTTGTATGGGGGATTTTTTTTTTTTTTTTAAATGAGAAAAAGCACTCCTGATTTGGGCTGGAAGTATTATTGCTTCAGAAGAGCTGGAGTCTGTGTTCCCTAAGCTTTCCACTAATATTTGAAGTAATTCTAACGAATAGATGAATATTCTAATGAATAATCCTGTTCCCCCTCCCACCCAAAGTGTTAAATGAATCTTTCCTACATGTATTACCCTTCTAGACAAGCTGAAGTAGGTAAAAAGAATGGGTGTTTTGCTGCTTTTGTAAAACCAGCTTTGGCTATGCATACAGTTATATAGGGAGCAGAGGGTCTTCTCCTCCCCCCTCCTTTTTTTTTTTTTTTTTTTTTTGTTTTTCCCCTTTTAAACTGTGAGATAAAATTTCAAGTCAATCCCGTTCATTGCAGTACAGGTTATGCTGTGTGAACATAATGAATTATATGAAAACGAACATGAATTGGACTCCTCTACTGGCAGTATCAGCAGAGAACCTCAAACAGCAGGATATCTGAGTTTCTTTCGTCTTTTGGTTTTTTTTCCTTTCCATTATAGGTGAAGCATGTTGGTGTGGACCAACAGATTAAGTACAGTTTGTTTGTCTAAACTTAAATTTAGACTTTTGCTGTAAACGTAATGCAAAATTGTTAATAATCATTTAAAATTCACTTAAAAATCTGAATATAACAAATATAGTTTGAAAGAAATTAGTCATCTGCCACTCTTGAATTTTCTAATTAGATCTTTTCCTAAAATAAGAATATTTCATTTGCAAAAAACCCACCACTTAGCCTTAACTAAGTCAGCTAATTTTTTAAATAATGGCTGCCATGTCATTGATTAAATTCCATTTCCCTTGATGGAGATGACTCTGAAAACAGTGGGGAATGTCTGGAACCTTACATGATACATCCATATATGTAGTTCTGCATCTCATTTTCATAATGCAGCTTTGGTACCGGTGCATGAATCTAGAACTTGTGTTTTCTGTGCTTTTTCTGATAAGTGTGGAAATCTCTGCTGTTACTTCAAGGAGTACCCTAATTACTTTTTATTTTTATGAAGTTAGTACAGTATCTTACAGTTGTTAAATTTTTTATTCTTTTATTGATATTTAAGTAATTCATCCCCGCAGTAAGGTACTGTGATCTACAGTGTGGGAGACCTAGAAGGTGAATGTTCTTTACTATACCCA
>JAVJGH010000058.1:16782832-16794747 GCA_035590175.1 Aviceda leuphotes
GACCATGTGTTGCACTGTCATCTTAACTGAAAAGTTACTATTTCTACTATTAGAGGTAAAATTTCAGTTCTGCATGGTCTCTAAATGCATGCCCCTGCACTGCATTCTGAAGAGCAGCCACTAAGACATGTGATTCCTCTGTACAACCTCCATAGCTATCTCTTTAGCTAGTGCATTCCAAGTTTTACACATACATTCTTAATAGCTTGACTAGCTCTGTATTTGCATTACACAAATGTAGAAAATCATATTGATATGCAGTAGTATTTCTTTCAGTCAGGAAGAAGTGAAGTGGTATCACCAAAAGGCCAAGGCATGTGGTATATGAGTATGAGAGAAGCGTGATGCAATTCAGAGCGCTGAGTCTGGTTCTTTTGTCAGTAGAGGCTATATGGTGGACACCAAATTGTGTATGAGCCAACAGTGTGTTCTCATTTAAATTTAAGTTAGTATTCCCCACACACTGACGCTAGTGCAACCACACCTGAAATACGGTGTCCAGTTCTGGCTCCCCCTTCCTTGAGTTTAGAAGAGTTGTGGTAGCACTGGAGAGGGCCTAAGCGATGGTGTCAGGATGGTGGGGGGCCTGGAGTACATGACCAGTGAGAAGAGATCAACAAGCCATGGCACGTTTGGCAGTGAGCAAACTGAGAGACTATGTAATAGCACCATAGAGCTGCTTGGAGGATAGTGTTGTGGTTTAACCCCAGCCAGAAACAAAGTACCACGCGGCCGGCTGCTCTCTCACTCACCACCCCCCCCCCAGTGGGATGGGAGGAGGAAATCAGGGTGGGGGGGAAGTAAAACTCATGGGTTGAGATAAGAACAGTTTAATAGGACAGAGAGAAAGAAAAAAATTATAATAATATGGCAGTAATAAAATAATAATAATAATAGGATTGGAATATACAAAACAAGTGATGCGCAATGCAGTTGCTCACCATTTGCCCAACCAATGTCCAGCTGGTTCCCGAGCAGTGGCCCCCAGGCAGCTTTCCCCCCCAGTTTATATACTGGGCATGACGTCCCATGGCATGGAATACCCCTTTGGCCAGTTTGGGTCAGCTGTCCTGGCTGTGTCCCCTCCCAACTTCTTGTGCCCCTCCAGCCTTCTTGCCGGCTGGGCATGAGAAGCTGAAAAATCCTTGACTTAGTTTAAACTTAGTATAAATTGACTTAGTATAAATACTTAGCAACAACTGAAAATACCAGCATGTAATCAAGATTCTTCTCATACTAAACCCAAAACGCAACACACAACACTATATCAGCTACTAGGAAGACAATTAACTCTATCCCAGCTGAAACTAGGATAGATAGTCACAAAGATGATGGAGCACAACTCTTCTCAGCAGTGCCAGATACATAGCAAGGGGCAGTGACCATGAACTACAAGTTCAGGAGGTTCAAGTTGAGCTTGAGGGGAAAAGAAATCCCAGTAGGAAGGTAGTGTAGAATAGAGGGATGGTAGAAGCTCCACTCTTGAATCTTCTCAAGATTCAGCGGGCAAAACCGCAACTCATTTGAATTAATGTTGGTGACAGTCCAGCTTCAACAAGAGGTTGGATTACACAGCCATCAGATGTCCTTTCCAGCCAGGATTTTGATGATTCTGTGAATCTCTTAGCTGAGGGTCAGAATAGCATAGGGAATCAAGTTTTTACCACTGTCATCTCTTCTGAGGGTTAGTTCTCAAAAAGATAAAGATGATTGCACTTGGACAGTGGGAATCTGTCAGGTAAGGTTAACCTCCCCAGTCCTATTTAATATCCTGTAAAAGACACCAACAGATTGAAATGAGTTTATGGTATGTTTAAAAGTAGCATGTCGCAGTATTGTAAAGTATTTCAGCTAATCTTCTTCTATCAAAAATAACATTTTTCAGAGAGTTTTTTCTTCCCTGATTCCATAAAGTATGTCTTCACCTCACAGTTGCCATAAAGGAGCACACTGTGGTTGCATGTGCAACTGTAAGAATGCTTCTCTAAGTAGAAGTGCTAGCAGCCATGGCAGAGTTGCAGTTGCATTACAGTGTAGTAACTTAATTCTTTCTCAGCTTCTTTTTGGGGGCTTGAGCCAGTTATCTAACAATTTTCTCCCGTGGGATATTCTGAGATTCTTTCCCCTTAGTTGTCAGGTTTTAGAAAATGGTCCTTTCATCAGGAGGAAGGTTAGTGGGGTACTTTCAGGCTGAGTTAGCTCCTGTATGTCTCCTCACTGCAGAGCAGAAGTCAGACTCTCACTGGTAGTCTGCAGCCTTGCAGATTAGTTTATGTTTAGAGTTTGTTATGTTTAGAGTCAGTATTTTTCATATAAGCTGTAGAAATGTGTGGACTCGTACCCTAATAAAAGCTTGAGCTTCACCATAGAATCATAGAATCATTTAGGTCGGAAAGGACCTACAAGATCATCGAGTCCAACCATCGTCCCTGCCCACTAGACCATGTTAGACCATGTAGTGAAAACACATCTCTAGGATTTTGAGCAAGTTTCTTGGGAAGTAATTCATGTGTTCTGATAATAGCATTCAGGCTAAAAACAGGAAGAGTACACTTCTGACAGCTTTTGCACAATCATATGCATGTATATACCTTTGGCCAAACATTTTTTCTGCTGCACTTTGTTTACAGAAAATGTGGAGCAATTTTGAATTTGTTCTAGATTTATTGGTACACAACCTCAGGCTAGAAAATACCTCCATCATTATGGTACTTACTGCAGTATGCTGGAATATCAGTTCAGTACTAATTCAAATAGAAGAGCAACACTTACATAGTGTTCCTGGAAACACTCAGATCCTGATTATTTTGTTTAAAGCGCTGTCACCTGCCTACTAAGTAAACCTAATTGTGTTACTTATCAAAGGCATTTAAATAGATGTCAGTATCTGGAGAGAGATGTCTATTATGTGCTGCCCTTTAAATCTCTCCTTGTACAACTATGGTAGTGTACAACTACTATGTGTGTCCTTGTTGGTTGAAATTAATAAAGAATTGGGTTGAAACTATATCTTTATATTGTGGAGGATTTTTGAACTTGTTCGTGTAATCTATTCTCCATGCCTTCCTTTTTCCAATGAAGTTTCCATTTGGATCAATAATTAATGTCTGTAATACTGTATACCAAAGTATACATATAGCTTAAATTAGACTTACATTTTAGGTTAACAACTGTGGAATTTTGGGGTGTTTCGTGAGGTTATTAAACTGAAATCAGAGTTTCTGCATTGGGTCATGGCAGAGCAGACCTGTATAGACTGTCATCAGGTCCAGTCTTCAGTCATGGTGGCTAAACAAAACCCTGTGCATTATCTTTAAGGGCTAGTCATGTTTTGAGGGTGGCAGATTTTTGTTTGGTTGGTTTGGGGGTGGGTTTTGTGGTTTGGTTTGGTTTGTTTTGTTTTAGTGTCACAGTGACTAGGACCTCTCATCATGGGCTTGAGCCACTGGGTTTGGACACAGTACTCCTACAAACCAGAGTAGCTGTCCTTCAGCAGCTGTTGGTTTGGCATTTTGAAACCCCACTCTGTTAACACAGAAACGCCTGTCTCTAACTTCCAACCCCTTTTTTACATACAGCAGTTTGCATTCAAATAGTGCTTCATGTAGGGGAAAAAAAGTATTACCATCACACTGTGGAAACACTTGCCTGATGCAGCCTAGATTTGCATTTCCTCTCTTCTTTACTTTATGAGACAAGCAATGCACAGACATTCCATAATTGACAACATATGCTGGTTTTCGCGATCATCTTCACTGCCCCATATGTAATTTCCCACATTAATAGTAGAAGTCCTTACCAATTCCTAAATGGGTGGTGTTGTGCTCTCTAGTGTCACCTTTTTTCTAGTTCTCAAGTCTTATCTTTGTTCCTGTGTGATATTTTGGTCCACCTCCATAGTGGTGGCAACTAAAAATAGTGCACGCCTTCTGATGTGTGCAAAAATTATTAATGAAAATGTTGTGTAACATTTGAGAAACAGTGTTCTTAATTTCTGTTCGGAACAATTGTTGTCATCCTTTTATCAAAGAATAATCTAGATACTTTTCTGTCTGCAAGTATCTTGCTGTACTTGTACAGTCCCCTTGCTGTCCCTTTTATTAAATATCTGTGTAGAGCACTGCATCAGATTATTTCATTAAAATACTAAAACAACTAATAGATTTAGCTGATACCAATTCCTAGTCTAAAGTGGATTTGTAATCTAAGCAAGCTACACAAGTGTACTCTTATGTTCCGCTTTTTTTTTTTGCATTTATCTTTTTGTAGAAAAAATGATTAAATACATACAGCATCAGTTTTTTATTTCATAAGCTATTTTATCTGATTAACAAATCTGTAGTTTTCTGGATCATTTTTTGTGTTATTCTTTAACAAGTGTATGGTATATTTGCTGTTCTTTAACCATGTTATACCACTTCTGTATTAATATGCTGATTAAAAGTCCTTCCTGCTATAACTGCAGTGTTGTAGGCCCATTTTCTGGTATGGAAAATAGCCCCTCTTCTTTTCCATTTTATGCTCATTCCCATAAATCAGATTGTTCTGTGTCCTCCAGGTCCGCGTTTTTAATGAATATGATCCTGTGTTCATTGAGCACTGAAACTGTTCCTGTATGACTTTTAACCTTAGTCCTGTGCTGACTATGCACTCAGTCGTCCTGTTTTCCGTGCTGATTTTTTACTTAAGTAGCTGAATTAGCCTGTCCTGTTTGTTTCCATTTATTTAGCGAAGTCTAGTTGGTTATCTTTCATCGTTTCCTGTGGCTGGTGCAATTCTGACCTAGTTTCCAGCAACTGGAATCTCAGCAGGGCTCTTGATTTGTCAGGGACAACTGAACTTGCTTCTGTGTGAGATTAAAAACAAAAGCAAAACCAAAAAAGCCCTCACATTGTCCAGACTCTCATTTTCACTTGAACTACATTTTTACAGCAGTAATGTATCTGGGTCTTTACTAGTTGGCTCATGAGCACTTCTTCTCTAGGTCATGACTGCATCTCTGTAGGAATCTCTTCAAATTATTTGTTGAACACTGGGGAATGTCTCATACTTACGGAAAATAAAAGAAGCTCGAACTAATCACAAGACCTATTAATGAAAGAGCAGGAAACATCTCACATTTTGTTTTCAAAATTAGTATCCCTTTACTGCTCCTTGTATAGACTTTGGAGAAAGAAAGAAAAGAAAATTGTTTTCTTCAAATGGCTTCAGTGAAGTAGCTCAGCTGTTCAGTCTACAGAAAGACAATATAGTCTGCAATTTATATTGTCTTTTATTTTTGAGGTCTTGTATTTAATTTATCATATAGCAGTTTGTGAAGGGTACTGCTACTTCAAGCTCTTAGTATCTGATGTTAAAGACAGCTTGTTGAGACCATCAAAATAGTCTCCAACTGCTAAAAAACCCAACATTTTGAGCTACGCTGCCATTAACCCTGTTCTTAATGCTTTGAAATCTAGTTAGTCTACTTAATTGATGGTTTCTAAATGTGTTCGTCAATATATTGTCGATATGTTTTCTCAAGAGTAAAATACAATTTAATGTATCTTTTATTTTTAGATTGTGCGCTTTTTTACTAAATTAGTGGCTGCTGCATGTACAATTTTATTAGGGCAAATCATTTTTGATTGAGTGCCATTAAAACTTACTCTTCCATGTTGTGTTTTTTTAGGTTTTGGTGGTGCAGTCTTTGCCCACTACTACTGTAATCTAGCTGAAATATCCAGGCAAAAGCTTATGAATTATTCTTTATTCACATTGTGCAGAGGCTTGATTACATATAGACTTGCACTCAAATGAGTATTTTATTTTGTCACAAATAAACTAAAGCAGGAAAAGATAACTGCTGTAGTAAATTACAGATACAGACACTATTTGTCCTTTCTCACAAGTCAGTAAGTCATGTTGAGTAGGGTGTCAGTGTGAGAAACAGCTTAAATTCTCTTCTACATTTTCTATAAATAATAAAGCAATTCCCCTTTTTTAAGAAAATAGCATGAAAATTCAAAATGGCAACAAACAGGGCTGACTAACAGATTGAACAAAGGGAAGAGTCAGCAAACAATAAAAGATGTAAGCATCAAAGATAGGCAAGATTTATTTAGGGAGCTCTGTCACTTTTTTGAAACAAATTGAGTACAGCAGTGTTTAGGCCTTTTTAAGCTTTTAGGCTATTCTTTTTTTAGTAGAAACTTGTAAAGACTTTGGCATAGTGTTCCATTAAATTCAGGTTTCCAAATTATGCTGAAATACACAGACCTCATGATGATAGAATGAAATGTTATAGAGTATGGTGAGAAAAAGATTGAGATGATGAAAGCGAGGGGAGTTGAACGAATTTTATAGTTTTGTTTGCAGAGTGAAAAGATCAAAGAAATGTCACACTAAGAAATATTCTTTGCTAATCTGTGAATGACAGTTGGAAAAAAGATTTTAAAACTCCGTGATGTTCTAATTTGTGTTTGCTATTGTCTATGACTTTATTTTGTTTTAAAGCAGATGGCAAGAAGCAGAACCAGACACCTGTTACAGGATTGAGCATATCCACCCAGCCCTTGGCTCGCCCCTTGCAGCCTCTGCAGCCAAACCCTGTGCAGCAGACAGGTGTGCCAACAAGTGGACCTTCCCAGACCACCATACATGTATTACCTACAGGTAACTAAATTTTACATCATTATGTGAATGCAGAGCTTTTTTTCTTAAACTGGACTCTTGCATGTTCTACATTGCGCGAACCTTTTCAGGTGAACATTCAGAATTTTTAATTGCTTTTTAATCTTCACTCTAGTCAGTTTCCCATAACTTTTTTTTTTTTTTTTTTTTTAAACTGATAAAGTGAAAGGGAAACATAGTCCTGTTGGTTTGGAAAGAATTCAGGATCAAATTAATTCTATGGAGAGGAAGAAATCATGCTAAGGATGGTCACAGAAATTATTAAATATACTGTTGTTTGTGAAAGCAAGGGAGAAGAAACCTGTAGCAGTTGCATTATTTTAAGTAACGAGGAAAAAAAACTTAGCAACATTGCTCCTAGCTCTATCCACCTGCACATGGCAATTAATCCTTTTGGCACAGTGAATGACAAGGCTGACGTGGAAGTTCCATCGCTCGTTAAATCTTATTTTGTCTGCAGTGTGATTTTTAGGTTTTTTTTCTTTCTAACATAAAGAAACATAGATCCTCTTCTTTTTCCTTTATTTTACTCTCTTCTGTAGATGATTGTTGAAGATTAGTTGGTATTGGAATTGTCTTATGACGGATATGTTTTACAGACTCTTTGGTGGTTTGGGATTTTTTTTTGGGGGGGTGGGGTGGGATCTTTTAATAGTATTTATTTATTTGCTTGCTTCCTATCTTCAAAGCAGACAGATTTAGCTTGTTTGACATCATTAAGTTCCTGGTCATGCATGTCTCCTAATCAGTGTACTTATTTTTGGATTTCTTGCCCTTGAACTGATGGTACTGCCAACCCCAAACCTGCAAAGTCCCAAGTTGCATGGGTATTGTAAATGATAACTTTGGGGCTGGCTTTAATTTTTTTCACCCCCTTTAGGACTCATTTTTAAGCTCCTCCATGTCATCATGAGTGTTGAGACTATACAAAAATAAAGACAATATTTCATATCAGGAGCCTATACCCAACCACAAATACCAAGAGTCTTTTAATACTCCTAACTGTAATGAGTCTTTACAGTACAGGGAGTTACCAGATGGTTCTAATTAAGACTGTGGGTATCTAAAGTAGATCCTAGATAAAAAGAGGTATTTCTACAATGTCCCTGTATTGGGAAACCTGGAAGCCCAGTCATAGATGATGGTCCAGTATTACAGAACTGCCATAGGTCCTGCGTTCCTGAGATGTTGGTATTCGCTCAGAGTTGCTTAGTTATAGCATGGGAAGGAAATGATGGTATTTCTATAATGTTGGTAATGTTTTAACTGCTTGTCTTCAGGAATACTAAAGCAAATCTGCTGTTCGGCTTTCCTTTATAAAGTGCTGGATGAACTTGCAGGCTTGCAGCAATAGGGGGTAAAGTCTTAGTATTGATGACGTTCAGCAGGATACACATTCAGTAATTGCACGAAGCAATCTCAGAGCAGGGGATAGTTACAGCAGGTGTCATTTTGGTCCCAAAGAAGAGTACTTCTTGGAAAAGACCCGGTACAAAGGAATTTGCTTTGGCAGGCCCTACCTATGGATCTATATTCATAGACCACTGCCTGTTCTTCGGCTGGTTTGGGGGGCAGCTGAAGGAAATCTCTTTGCTTTCTGACACTATGAAATAGCATTGGATAGCATTAAAAATTCAGAACAGGCTTAAAAGATTTCATAAAATGAAACTCACAGAAAAGAAACTTAGGCAAAATTAAGGCTGGCTTTGTAGCTCACGGGAGTGAAGAGGGATATGATCTGTAAGCATGCTGTGTAAAACACGAGTTCTGTCTGCTGCTTTAAATCACTGAAGTCACCCGCATCTTGGTACACCAATATATGTCACTATTACTTCAGTCCTGATTGTTCAGGAAGACACAAATGAATTAAGTTGCCACTTGCCATTATTTTTCAATCGCCTAAAGCAAATTAAATGAGCCTGGTTTACAAAGCTTGTATCATGCCTGTTTTGGAACTGTTTGCTGGAGTGCCACATTTATGTTAGTTCACTGCACACAGTTGTGCTCAGAATTTATGGATAATTGGCTGGGCTTTCAAAGCTCTCTCTAAAAATATCTGCACACAGCAAGAGTTTTCTCTGTGTGTACGTGCATGTGGATTGCAGTTAAGTTTCAGCTTTTCCTGTTGGTCTCTGCAAAATGAACAGTGCCTTTCTTTACTCTTGATCACATTCCCACAGAGCTGAAGATCAAAGTATTATACCAAGCTGTAAGAATACGTCTGATCAGGACATCTTAGCTCCTGTTCCATGGTAGTAAACAGACTTGGTTTGGTAGCTGTGCGGTGCCTTTAATACTTCTGTATTCTGCTCCTTTTTTTTATGGGTATCAGTGAAGGGATGCTGTTTTCTGGGCAGACCTTTCATTGACACACAATGTATTCTCCCTGCAAGCTGATCAATGGTTATATTGAGGCAAACAGAAGCGTAATGCTTCGTGTATAAATGCAAAGGGGGGTATAAGCCTTGGATGTCTTGTCTTGTCTGTTTTACCACTAGCATATTGATTTATTTTGTAGCTGTTAAGCCTCTCCCTAAGCTTCCTCTACTGCTTTCAGTCTCCCCTTTATTTCTCTTGCCCAAACAGCAATGAAAACTGCAGGATTTGTTGACACAACTGTTTGGCACTGATAATGCAAGGCTTTGAATTTCCTGAAGACTTTGTTTCTCTGTTCTGTTCATAAAAATCTGGTGGGGTTCTGTGCCTTCACTTTTACTTAATAGATCACATTTTAGGTACAGTTTAGCTAGGAAAACAATTGAAAGAAGCCTTCTTCAGAGAGTCCTGTTGTCTTAAGTAGTGGAGATAACTCCAGAAAAAATTGAAACTCTGTAAATGGCCTGTCAACTGGAGAGTATGCAACTCTGCTTCCCCTTCGCATTCCCGTAGGCAGGAACACAGACAAATTAGAAGGGTAAGAGTCAAATATTTGACTTTATACTTGTTTATTCTGTTCCGTTTTCCATTTGTGTTCTGTTGGCTGTGTATCAGAAAAATCCTGGCATAGGTCCAACTCAGACAAGCTGTATGTATTGGCTGTTGACTGGGAATAAATTTGTACAATAGGGAGACAAAGATAACGAGAAATGACTTCTCTTGTATGGATGATAGTATAGGTGCAGTTAATGCTTCAGGGTGTTTGCAGTCCCAAACAGGCTGGCATTCCTTGGGAGACTTGTAGAGGGGCACTGAAGGCAAAGAAGACTAATGACAGTTTAGTAAAATTTTATGTGCATTATGGCTCTGTTTCGTGCTTTGCACATGATATGAAAGTATAGCTTGATCTAATCACTATGCATGATGTTCCACAAAAGGTAAGAGTGCCCAATAAGAACGGGTTTCGTGAGTTCATGGGCAAAAAAGCAATCACCACTTGCTTTTAGTTATAACTCTGTATTGTTGTTGTTAATACACAGGAACCAGTTGTTAGGAGAAGTTAGTTTGCTGCTAGCCAGCTGATGTTTGGTGTAAGTCATCCTGTTTGCCAGCATTTTGCATATGCTTCTGGCTGTGTTTTTAAGTGGCTGACTTTGGGTGGACCAACCTGTCCAGAAAAGGAAGACTTTACTTCCCCACTAAGAGGTCGCTGTACATAAATGACCCAGACTTTCTGTCTGCCAGTAGTCTGCCTGCGACGTGTCTGCTTTTGCATAAATAATGAATGCCTTTAGGGAGAGCATGTGATGGGACAAGTTTAATGCAGTGTAGAGGAGGCTGTAGGATATGTCTGGAGTATGCAAGAGGAATGGAAATGCACTGAGGAAAATAGCTAGGTATTCAGCTGCCAGAGAGAAAAGAAAAGATCCTGCCAAAACAAGATAAACAGCTTTCTGAGCTCAGTCAGCTGCACAACCTGCACTGGTTGATAATGAAGACTACACATCATCTTCGTAAACTGCTGCTTCTCAGAAGAACAGAGTATTTGCATCCAAGCTGTTCCAAGGAACTTGTTTTGAAATATGTCTTACTTGTAACAATTGAAACTCCCTCCATGATCCACATTTGAATACTAAACATTTGATTTGAATTTGAGTAAGAGGCTTCAGTCAAATCGAAACCAAATGTCATCTTTACATTGCTGTTGTTCTGAAAATTAATTAAAAAACTAATTTTGGTCAGCTTGAGAAAAACGACTTGTATTATTAGACCAGAATTAGAGCTATTATTAGAGTATTGTTACTGTTCCAACGTATTTGCTCCATCCTGGACTGACTAGCAAAAATCAGTTTTTACACAATGCTGCCTGTCACTAGTGGCCATATAGTGGTGTCTAACTGAAAACTTCTGGTTTGACTGTGTGCAATCCTTGGTCACTTTTTCATATACAGAGGCAGTGGGCTTGGAGCAGCTCTGTGAGTAACAGTCAGTTGACTCTAACCAGGACAGCAGCCTCCAGCTCTGGGAAGGACACAGAGGTTACAGACGATGGGAGGAAGCACTGGTATGAGGACGTGACAGTTCTGAGCCTTTTTAACACCTTGGAGCCTTCAAGTGAAAACTAGTGCTGGCTGCCTTTGGAAATTACCGTGGTGCCTTTCAGGTGACACTGCGTCTGTCTTGCTGTCACCACTAGCATGGTCACCTTGCTGTTAAACTGTAAGTCTGTGATTGGAGCACATCAGGCATGTGGCTACGAAAGAACTGCTAGGGTGCCTTGTCTCTGCTTCTGCAGTCATTTTCGTGTAAAGAAGAGGCACTGCTATGACTTGCACTAAGGACTTCCCTTGACACATCAAGTCAAACATGTTGAGAAGTCCAGAAAACCACTGGCACCTGCGAGGAGATGAACCGGTCAGCATTGGGCACAAAATCAAGATGGGGGAAGTTTGCTCCCTGTTTCTTTCAGGGCTGTGATGAGAAGAGCTGTTTGTGGGGAGTCTGCAACCAACACAGCCTGTGCTATCATGGGCTTGCTCATCGAGCAGCACCTTGCTGCGCGTCTTGAGTGGTGCACAGCGCCCACCCAGTGCGTCATGCTGCAGCAGAGACACAACCACCCCTTCACTGTTAGCTCTGAAAGGCTCTGTCTTGCCATCTTCCCAAAACACGCCTACCATGATTGCCAGGAGCAGGGAGGACCTGCTTGACTGTTGAGTGGCAGGAAAAAGAGTTTATACTATGTTACTATGTAATATAGCACACTATACCTGTCCTAACTCCAGTACTGATGTACTTGCTTTAAGTAGGAGCCTAATTCTTTCACCAAGTGCAAAGTGAATCCAGCCAGAAACTTTGGATTTCCT
>JAVJGH010000058.1:16846759-16857394 GCA_035590175.1 Aviceda leuphotes
GAGGCCGCTGTTGGGCTGGGGCCGGCCCGGCTTGCGCGCTGCCCTCTGTGCCCGGCCGCCTCGCAGCCCGTCGTGCTGGCGGAAGGCGCCGGGGAAGGCATCAAGTCAAGCTGGGCGGCAAGCCCAGGGCCCAGGCGCTCGTGTGGAGCCGCCGAGGCCTGGCCAGGATGTGGGGTTCACTCCGGGCTGAGGTCGGGCCTCCCCGCCACGCTGGCCGGCCTCGTGTGGCATGAGGCGCCGAGGAGGGAGCTGCAGGCTGGTGCCTGGTGGGCCACTGGGCTTGCCAAGGGCGATGAACCAAAAAGGGGTGAAGGTTTATCAGGAAAGGGCCCCGTGAAACGACACGAGTGAGGTGGTGTCTTGTCAAACTGTGCGTTTTGCATCAGAGAAAGAGCAGCTTTCGGCCCTGTTGGGAAGAACAAGCGCTGCACGTGTCTCAGCAGAAGAGCTGAGGGATGATCATTCTCTTAGCATTTACAGATAGAAACAGCCCCTGCCCCCATGATTCACATCATTTTGAGATGCTGCCTTTTCTTCTCCCCCAGTGTTGGATACTCTACCACGTTCCTAAAACAGCCACTGTTAGGACTTTGTGTTTTGGTAATTGTTTAAGATAGTTCAAATTTGATACCGGTGCTTGTAATAGCCTCATATAGTAACAAGGTCACACACCAGCCAGCTCAGGCCAAACAGCAAGACTTGACCTCAAGCCCAGGGTGAGAGCACTGTAACACTACTGCCGGCAGCAGAAGTACTTCCATACCCATCACTGTTTTGTTCTGGGCTATTTCTCAGCAAAAGATAAGGATAAAACACAGTGCTGTTACTTTATTTTTGCCTCCCCTGTGAAAAATAACTCTTAAATGTCTAATCATGAACAGATGCTGTGTTTGCTTTGGAGGAATATTTTCCAAAGGTTTTTCCAAATGAGAAATTCACCTCTGCCACACGCTGCTCTCCGTTTGACTGTGTTGGTGAAGTAAAACACAAAATTATATTTTCCATAGAATTCCCTGTATAGGATTACCACAGGAAAAAAAAAGAAAGTAGCATTTAAAACAAGATCCTCTGTGTATAAGTGATGGGCATGGCCAGGAATTAGAGGCACATGCAAACTAGGATAAAGAGCACAAATATACAATGCTGAAACAGGAGGAGAGTGCGGATGCATGACAAAAATGAGATGGAGCCGGGGCGGAGGGCTGAATATGACCAAAGCTACAAAGCTCTTGCTGTGTATTTGGAAAAATTCACTTCCACATGGTCCCAGCTCAGGGCTTCACAGAATTTTTTTGGTGTGAGTTAGGTTCAAATGGATGGTGCTGGTGCAGCCAAAATCCTTTCCACTTGGAGAACAAAATTATATCTCACATTAGGTTTTTAATATAACATTTCTGTTATACATATATAACTGCTTAAAAAAATCAGGATAGGTGAATTAAAGGACCTTCAGTCACAGATTTCTGGTGGTAGAGGGCTCTTTGATCTAACATTCAGTAACAAGATACAACAGTAAGACATTGAATCTAAGACAGATTCAACCCAGAAACCAGGAGCAAATTTTTAAAAAGGATAGTCAAAACATTGGAACAGGCTGCCCAGGGTAGTGGTGGAGTCAACATCCCTGGAGGTGTTCAAAAAGCACATAGACAAGGCACTTCAGGACACAGTTTAGTGGTTTAGTGGGCGTGGTGGTGTTGGTTTGACGGTTGGACTCGATGATCTTAAAGGTCTTTTCCAACCTAAACAATTCTATGATTCTATGATTGGCACCACAGGGTAGGAAATAGCAGACTTCGTATTTTTTTACTGTACCGGTAGTCTTTTCAATACATACCAGTTTTAGAATACCAGACATTTTTTTCTATCCTTATCCCAATGAACACTTCCATTAGGACACAGACTGAAGAAGTAATGGTATGGTATTAGTGCCAGTCCAAGTTTAAGGCAATCTGAAGGCTGTGGCTGTTGGCTACATGCTATCTGCTCCTTCTGTCTGTATCATGTTCCTGGGTGTAGGTATTTGCATTCATTAGGCAAGAGTATAAGCCCTACAGCACCTCCTGATTTAATTTTTCCAGGAATCTTTGCAGTTCAGATCTGCCTATTTACACCTAGGTGGTTCTTTTTGTGTGTGTGTTCTTACAAAGCCAGTTTAGGTTGACAAAGAAAAAATGCAGGCACTGGCTTGCTCTTTTAAAAAAATTTTCAGTTGTTTACTGGAACAAAAATGCTGTTCAAATCCATAAAAGAATGATTTTTCACCAAGTTTTAGGGTTTGAATACTGACCAATAGTTGACAATGGTAGAAGAAGTAGCTCTGCTTTGAAAGCCACCACGGCACAACAAGCCTTTGCAAAAGTTTCACTCACTAGTTGTTATTTCTTCATGTGAATGCTGATTTTCTTTTACATGCATCGCTTGTGCTTTGGTTGCTTTTTAAAGCTGTTTATTAATATAAATGCCATGGTGGCAGTTAATGAGCAAGTCATCTGAGTAAAACCCAAGTTCTGCCTCTTTGTGAAACTTCATCCAAAAGTTGAATTGAAAGTTTCTGAGGTTTAAGAAATTCAGGTAAGTTCGTTTCCTTCATTTCTGTTGCACTTCTGGTTTGGGGGCAGAAGCAGAAGTGGAGAAAAGATATGAAAGTGTCTGGTTTTGCAAGATTTCCAGTTTCATTTTACAGGCCCAAGAGATTCAGATAAGCTTTAGAAACCATACACCTTCTGGAGTAATCTCCCAAGGTAAATAACAGAAGTGTTGTCTCTTGAAGAAAGTCAACTTGATTAAACAAACTACGTGAGACACAGGGGAAGACAGCAGAAGCAGCAAAATGGCAACATATCCAGGATTTACATACGGTATGTTTAATGTTATTTTCAAATATATTACAGCAAATCTTTCTTCAGATAAAAATTACAAATTAAATACAACATTTAAAAATCATGACAAATTAAGGCTTTGCTGTGAATATTTTCAGAAGTGGATTATTGAACAGGCTATCACATTTAAAAACTAACCAAAACAAACAACAAAAAAAACTATTTTCCAGATTCAAGTGCAGATATTTTCATTTAGCTCAAATCAGGCTGCATGTGTCATACTGAATTCACCTGATAATTTCAACGTTACAGTGAGGATAGCAGGTCAGATGGTAGAAAGGATGCTTGAAAAGGTATTTTCCTTCTCCTCTAGCTGAGAGTATAAGCCTCCAGCCTTCATATTAAGTACTCCAGAGAGTTGCTGCAGCTTTTTGAGCTATACTAGACATCCAGTTTTAAAAATATGTGGCAGAATTCTCTGTGCTGACCAGTTGCAGGTATTCCAGGGTACCTGATCGGTAGCTAGCTACCCGTGAAAGCTGCCGTGTCTTGGATCCTTCCTTTTCCCTTTTCTGAAGAATATTGGTTATCATCTCTGCTAAGTCATCTTGTAACCGCTGCTGGTTCTCCCTGACAGCAACAGGATGGAAAAAAAAATCAGTCATTCACATGTTTTTAGTGAACCCCAGATCCCCAGTGTTTTTTAAACATTTCTATTCCACTTTCATCTTAATGATATTCACACACTACTTATAAAAACTGTGGGCAAAACCAAATTCAGGTTCTGGATTTGTGAATATAAGTCAGGATTTCCGTGTGATTTTTCCAGATAGTATGGATCAGTGTCTCTGGACAGGAGGTCTCTAGCTGTGTCCTTATCAACTTTGAAAAAAAACATGATCATTTGCATGAAAAGGGAGGCATGAATTAGATTAACTTGCAATCAAAATAGATTCTAGCTGTCAACACCATTCCTGGCACCAGCACTTCCACTATTCAACTTCAAGTGGCCTTCAGTAACAGAGTTGCCACCTTTTCATAAATTTCTACAGTGTATCTGGCTTTTGCTGGAGTACCCCACATATGACAATTTTAAGGAGCAATTTTGTCAGTCATAGCCTATATGAGGAAGCAAAACCAAAAACATAACTGACCACATCAAGCTCAAGAGGTACTTTCAATAGTTGAATTCCTGAATAACTGCCAATTTGACAATTCTGATAGTCTCAACAGATCATATTAATTAAAAACAAAAGGAGTCTGAGTTTACAAAAGAGATGTACCATAGAATTAGGGTTGACAGTATTTCCTGCTTAGCCCAGAGACAAACACTTGGACTTCCCAATAAAAATATCAAAGTTCATAAGATTCTGTAGTAGATTAAAAGTTTGATTGCTTCTGTTTTGCAAATGCTGTGAGAAAGCCTTTATCTTTCTCTTAGCCTCCTCTTTCCTCTTAGGTAATAGGAATAAACGGGCAGAAAATTCTATTTGTGCAATGGACACATTGTGTAAGATTCAAAACTTTTGCAGTAGAAGTAAGCTATAACATTTACTTATGCCTTTCACCATAAGGGATCCCAATGTATCCAGCAAACTACAATTTGCAATAGAATTGCTTCAAGTTGTACTGAAACAGTCATTTCAAAGCAGATGTCAGCACATTCCCTCTTACTAAAGAGTGACTGTACACAGGAGTTTAGAGCAGAAAGTGAGGAACTTCCACATTTCGTGAGTTTGCAGGAAATTATGCAGTACTTGTATGTGAAACACGCATGAAATAAATCCAGCCAGTTATCCTGACTTCAGTTTTGCATAGTTTCTCAAAACCAACACTTCTGCTATTACTACGTTTTATTCAATACTAATGCAAAATGATAGCTCAGTTCCAGGACATCAACCTCATGTTTTTTTTTCCTGATAACTTATCTCTTATGTGTTAGAAAGTAAGATTTTGTTCAATTTTTAAAGACTTTATGCCTGTGCAATACTACAGTAACTTTGTCTGCCTCTTCTAGCCGAATATTGCTTGAAATCCTGCAAGTTTCATTCCTCCTACAAATTCCCCCACAGGACCTCACAGGCGTAACATGGTATTACAGAGAGCTGCACATTCAGTTGCAGTTATCTTCTCACTGAACTGTTACACACAGGTGCCATTAGGACTAAAGTTTGGGGAATATTAATGTTTTTAATTTCTCTGTCCATCTCATGCACTTACCGCACCAGCAACTTGTCCTGTAAGTCTTACTTCCCTTCCAAGGAAATGAACCTGTTAAGCACTTATATATACAAATAACCTTCAGCACACAGGTAGTCCCATGTCATGAATATTTACACATGTTTATATGCACATACACTATTAAGCCTCTGACTACTGAAGGCAAGCTGAGTGGTATAAAAAAACCCACAAGTACCAGGGAGGAACAGTGAAGGCTAAAGCACAAACACTGGGAATTTCTCTTCCCTTTTCACATATAAAGACCATCTTACACAGAAGGAGGTGTTGGGAGATTGTATTTCTTGTCCTCAGTACCCGTCAGCCAGTAGGTAATCTCTGTTCCTCTGCCCTAAATATGTATGACAAAGAAGAGAAAGCACAATTTCAGGATTAGAATGGAATTTCCTGTAGTTAATTTACTTAAATAATACTGTATTGCACATTCCCATGTTTGCCTTTTCTTGTTTTCAGTAACTGATGCTCACGGCAAAGGATTAAAAATCAGATTAAGAAGAAGAATAATGGGGGAGATGCAGCTGCATGCCCGCTCCCTTGTTCCAAGACCTGAAACACATGCCATGGGAGATGTGAGTTGTGCTGCCTGCCATCAGCTCCCAAGTACAGACATCTGCCAGGTGTCATAGACTGAAATAAATGGATTGGTAGACAGACAGATATTGGAGCATGAGCAAATTAACAATAGATTCAGCTTCCTTCCCATCAGACTCATTCACTCCACAATTTTCTGTTACAAATGGTATGTTTCATTTATTCTCCACATCTTTATGTTGCTTTAATTTATGACTTGGGGAGCTCTTAATTGCCTGCATTGTCTTTATAGAAGAGTCTTGAACCACTAGAGACTGTGATACCAATTGATCTGTAACCCTTGTTCCCCCGCTGTTGATCAAGTTGCAGGGTACTCTCAGCTATACAATACTTTTATACTATCCCTCTTCTCTGTGTTCATGGATCTGCATGGTAAAGGTTACCTTCAAGTATGTTTCTCCTCTCACTTCACACTGGAACTGGCAGTCTGTTCTTTTCAGGATATTAATAGTGGAACCACTTACATGAATCCTTAAAGCTTAAAAAAAAAAAAGAGACAATGAAAGCTCAGCTAGAAATGTACCACGTAATCCTATAAAGTATATGTGAAAACTGGTGCTATAGCAGAAGCTCCTCCAATTATTATCAACATAAATTCTGAGAGTCAAATTATATGAGAAATCTGACTCCACTACGTAGCATTGTCTCTAGGGAGGAATAGCTGGTACAGCCGTTTATCTGAAACACAGGTGACCATGGTATCTGTAGTATTTAGATGCCAAAAGGGAAAAGAATAATTGGGAGTGACCTATATAGAGAATAGTCATGTGAAGACACTGGGCAGAAGGAAGACAAATTGGCTCTTGCCAGAGTTCTGTAATGGTGAAGTTGAAGGCATAATTGCTTTAACTTAAAATATACTTAAAATTTACACAACAAAGCTGTAATACAATTCTAGCTTGAACTAAAATCTGCAATTCATAGAGTAAAATTAAATTCCAGACCCATAAGTGTCATATTCTCTAGAGGAACTCAGCCAGCAATCCAGCTTAGGTACTCCCTGTTACCAGCACTGAAGCATGAAGAAGGAACAATTCTTTGTTGGCCAGCAGAACAGTGAAATAATTGGTAATCAAAACAAATAGGGCTTCTTCATCTTTAAAACTTCTGCAAACTGGTAATAAATTGTTCTCAGCTGAAAACAGATACTTCGGTCACAAACTAACCAATAGCCTTTGGTCCTGTTACACTGGCAGCTAAAATTAAATCCTTACGCAAGCCTGTGGATTCCATCCGCGAAGCTGTGTTCACCGTATCTCCAAACAAACAGTAACGAGGCATTTTTATTCCAACCACACCAGCCGCACATGGACCTAGAAATGGGATGCAGAGAATGAAAAAAGGTGGATTAAGAGACTATTCGCTTGGAAGGTGTGTCACTGTTGCAGAGCAGCGTAGTGCCTGCTGGAACTCTGCGTTCCTCACCAATGGCAATACTCTGTACCTCACTTCCCAAAGTATCTAGTGGTCTCCCCTTCCGCTCCAAGCCAAGCCTAGCTCTGTTAGTCTTGCATAATCTAATAAGAGCATAAAAGGGACACAGTACAGTTTTTTATATTGCAAAGTACAGTTACTAACTGTCTGTTTTGGAAGCAAGAGAAAAAAAGAATAAGCTTCATTACGGAGGGGTGCATAGTGGTGCCTCAAGCGGTTTCCAGTGCCTCAGTCACTTTCACTGATATGTTCCTCCCCTGGCAGCTGGTGTTCAGGTGGTTGTTGAAACAAGCGGAAATAAAAAGATAAAATTTCCCAAAGTACTTGGGATTGTTGAGCTATCTGCAGTTCCCCTTTGATAGAAAGTATTTTTATGGATAAATTCAAACATTAATTCCCACATAGGCTTGACAGAACTTTTGCCTCCAAAGGCAAAAAATACAGGCCTGCACTTTTTGGCTAGACAAGCATAGCTGTCCATGGCCGATCTCCACTTTGGTCATGAAGGAGCAATCTGTGGAGGCTTGTTTGATACAACTGGCTCAATCATACCAGGAACAATGGCAGGTGCTCTTCCTAGCTCCTGACTTAAGCTATGAATGAATGAGTATGGGCTATTTCACTACAGGGGAGCAAACCAGTGGCTTATTTACTTCTGTTCTCTTCCTCCAGGTACATTGTTTTCAATCTGATTCTTCATGTGGAGTTGCATATGATGTACTACCAGATCTTCTAGGGATGTCTATTCTGTTCAAAAACAAGGCAAACAACAATTGTCATTGTTGTCATCTAGCACTACTGTGTACCAGAGTGAATTCCAATGCGAATCCAAACAGGCAGACCCGGCAGATGTCTCAGTTCAAAAGATCCCATGAAACTGAGGATGTCCAGAGCCATCATGGAGATGTCTACTGCATGCCGGTTGCCATTCCTGTTTGGTAAACCGCTCACCACCATGTAAGCATCACCAATGGTCTCCACCTGTAGAAACAAAAGCAGAACTCACTAGCGGCAGACATAGCAAATTACATATTTGGTTAAAAGCAGAAAGGTTTTATCCGATCCTCTTTTTTATGATCAAACATTTCTTCCCTGGACAGCAGGATTGATTAGTTTAAGGTAGCTGACACCTTTTTGGTTTATGAGTGTTCATAACTGTACCAAGCATTCCAGTTAATGAATCTGTGACCACCTAGTATAGAAAATTTGCTATAAGCAGGCACACTGAAATCATGTTGAAATGAGGTCATCTTGACCTGTTTTCCTCTCTTTTGTCTTTGTTTGGAAGGCAGATTCCCAAACCTACCACATCATCCAATTTGATTTTTGTGTCCCCTGGTTGTTAACTGAGCAAAAGCACGGAGATAATCACCTTGTAAACATCATGATGGTCAAGAATGTGGTCAAAGTTCTTGTAGATATCATTCAGCATATCTACCACCTCCATAGGGGTGCTGTATTTGCAGAGTGTGGTGAAGCCAACAATGTCACTGAAGTAGATGGTGACTTCTTCAAATAGCTCTGGTTCTACCAGGCCAGTCTCCTTCAAAGATTTTACTACTGGCCTGTGGAAATAGAGAAGGCAGAAAGACAGATGAGTAGTGTTTAATATTAAAGGTATTTTTTCATGCAACCCAACCACATCATTGCTTTCTGTGTAGGAAACATCAAATAGTTTGCTGAAAACTGCCACTGTAACTGCATTTTGGATGCTCATAATGCATTTCAGCCAGGGACCTCAAAGCCCTTACTAATGTTAATTAAGGTGCTGCAGCCTTACAAAATCCAAGTATGTCAGTAGCCATGAGGAAACTGAGGCACAGACAACTGAGCTTTTTAGCTAAGATCAGAAATAGGGATATTGACTCAAATTTAAAACTGAAATTCTCAAACTTCTGACATGTAGACCTACATACTAGCCACACAATAAGTAAGAACAGACATATTTTTCTGTTCCTCCAGCACAGAAGTAATTTCATCCTGATAATTACATCACCTCATCCTGATTTCAGATGAGATATAGTCTGATAATTTTATGGAACAAAAATTCAATACCATGACAGTCAATATCTATTCAGAGGGAACTACATTTTCTTGTATTTCTAAGTCCAGGAAAATATATGTTTGTAGAGGAGATATTAGAAGAGAATAACTGACAGAGACCCAGAAAAATTATAGGTATTGCACAATGTTGTGTTCTATCTACAAGGAGACAATAATAGAGTGGTAGGAACAACAAAGAGTGGAAGGAAACGTGGATTCCTTGTTGCACAGTCTACACACCTAAGACAATTTCAAATTTTCCCCAAAAACTGGACTGAGCAGACATTTTTTTTTTTTTAGATGAGTCATAAAATCAATACCCTGACTACTTAAATACCCTTGAAACTCATAATGACATACCAGGATAGTTTTACTATTCCAAATGGTTGCAATACCAAAATTACTGGCATTATCAATGTTATGATATCAATAATACTTGTCCTATACCATACTTGGAAGCATGCATCTGGCCCAGTCTAGCCCAGTATGGCGCAGCCCACTTCAGCCCCCCTGTTGCATTGCTACCAGCCTGAAGTTGGACTGCACTCCTGCTCTCCAGCTGGAGACACTCCTTCTACCTAGTGAGGTGCTGGAGCAGAACAGAGCTCTGTGATGTGGGATCACTGTAGATCTATGAGTTCCCTGGAAGGCAGTGAAAAAGAGGTTTGTGATGGAAAATGGGATCCTGTGCTTGAAGAGAGGTGGAGGAAGATAATGGGTCCCAGTACCATCTTGGCATGAAACTCCACCATAGGGTGGAGACCTCAAGGACAGCTTCTTCTTCTTTCCTCCCCATCAGGGTCAGATCAGAGGGGAAGGAAGTGGAAGATTAATATTAATCCCAACCCCACTCACCAAGAATCAGGTGATATATGTAAATAAAATGCCAATGAAAATCCTCCTGGCCAGTTACCTTGGAAGTAACATGAAATTAAGCCTGTCTGCTCTGTCTCGTTCTGCTTTGTATAGCTCTGTCCTTTCCTCCACCAGGTGCTCCAGGTTCCGGGAGTACAGCTGTAGACGACGGATCAGGGTATCCATGTAGCTTTCGTTGGTCTGGCCATGGTAGTTACTGCAAGTAACAGAAATACACAGGAGCCAGCAAGAAAGGTTGATGGAAGCACATCATTGAGAGAGGCAAAAAAGAGGCCAAAAAGGAGCAACGGAAAACTTCTCCAGTGTTTGACTTCCATGTAGTTAGAATGCAAAGTGCCTCAGGTGCATCATTCTTTTTCTTGCTTGGAGGGCTTATGTACATGAATTGAAAGTCTGTGATCCACACTTGTCACTTGGAGCTGGTAAATCTTAAATCACCCTTAAATCACCTAGCCCTGCTAATATTGTCAACTCCAGGTTACCCTGGATAATCCATGAACGTTCATTTGTTAAAAGTAACTGACAAGCTCGAATCCTGAGAGGAAGCTAAAGATAGTAGGTAGAAAATTGCATATAATGTTTAGATGGGCACTTGAGCTGGAAGGATTGAGATAATTTGGAGCTGCCTGTG
>JAVJGH010000058.1:16861885-16883808 GCA_035590175.1 Aviceda leuphotes
TGCAGTGTTAAGAAACAGGTCAAAGTTAAAACAAGGAACCAGATTGTGACTATGGCAGCCAGGGTCAAACACAGAGCAGTGAGGATGCCACCACATCTCAGAAGAGCCCAGAAACACTGTGTCTGAGGCCAATTAAATAACCAGTAACATAACACAGAAAAACTGTAACTGCTCAACCAACAGTTAAACTCATAGTTTGCTATGGATTTGCTTTGCAAGTCAAAATGAGCAAGGAAGAGCATTGCTCTTTCCCTTCTCCATCTATTTTGGTAATATTTGTAAAATCCTTGCATTAATTAGGATTATGCCTGCCTTTTCCCAAGAAAAAGGAACAGAAAGGCTTATTTTCTCTACCTTATCTTAATCATAGAGTCCTGAAGGGTTTGCTTGAAGGGGAGCAGGCATTCCTAATCTCTTTTAGGTCCACATTTATATTAAAGAGTTGGTGATGTGAAATACTGTGTTTCCCCAAATATGAACATAGATTTGCAGTAATGTAGGATGATGAACACGGCCCAGAATTTATCTTGAATATATCTCAGGAAAAGAGCTAGTAGGCTGTCCAGCTGCTGCTCTAGATGCTTTAACAGATGTGAGGCAGATCTATCAGAATGACTCAGAGGTAAAGGCAATGTCTAAACTTGTAGTTGGTAATTGTCCCTAGGAAAATCCCAAACCCACACATGCTTTTATGTCAGTTCTAATATATAATAATGCCTGGGATTGACTGGGCTGTTAGCCACTCAAAAACAATGTCACAAAATGCACAAAATAGGGTTTAATGGATGCACTACAGGAGGAGATGCTTTTTCTGGCAGAAGTTAAATGACTAAAGTTAGTTTTGACAGGCTTGAATAAAGTCTGGATTGACAGGTTTTAAATGCCAACTGTTCTTGTGTCATGCTGCTGAGTTTTTGTTGTTCTGTGTTGACATTGCTGATTTATAAGCCTAATGAGTGAATTATTTTATGTTGTGCACCATCCATAATAGATGAACCTTTGTGGCCTCTAAATGTTACAGTAAAACTGGACAGCATTGTATGACGTTAATTTCTGTAATGCTGTGGCCAAGGTGAGGAGGGAGAAGAAAGGGCAAGAAAACTCAGTGCACATTTTATTTACAGAAAGAATAAGGTCACTTGCCCCCACAGTGAGATCCTTCAAAGAGGCTTTTCGTTCATCACACAGTGAAAGAAGCAGCAGTTCAAGAAGCTATCAGAGACAGTGCCTTTCACAAAACGTGGAGAATGGGCCGGTTACAGCTACACCATCCCAAAAGGCCAGAAGGCTGCAATGAAGGAGAAATTTGTAGATTTACCTCTGTTGTCCCGGCAGTGTCCAGTGTAGAAGGTCTCCCTGCGTAGGATGATTTCTTGGGCAATGATCCCATAGCTGTACACGTCACCCTTCTGAGACACATCAGCATGACGAAGATGCTCAGGAGCTGTCCACAGGTCTGAAGATCCATATGACAATGAGGGACAAGGTAAAGGGGGAAGGGAAAGAAGTAATGGAAAAAGGGTGATCCTTCTCAGAGCATCCATTGGCTATAGTGATATTTCCTTTTACTATTTCCATATCAAACCCAGAGCCCACAGGTACTGTTCATTTCCTGCTTTAGCATTTTTCTTGAAAAGCTGACATCAATACAGGTTAGATAAACCTCTGATGTGGTAGTTTTCAGTTGTCTGGGATTTGATGACCTGAGGTACTCACACCTCCAGAAAAGTTATGGTTATAGGCAATGAACTTGCTTTTCTTAGCTAGCTTTCATGGGCTGCCTAGAAATAGCCTATGCATCTGTATAAGACCAAGGAATGCCAGAGCTATAAAAAAAAATCTGAGCCATAAATTATTGAGCTAGATGAATGGAGTTTGTTATGCAAGATCTGAAATGAGAAGACTCTAATATTTCCCAGCGGCCTTGATGTCATGAATCTATTGAAATAACTCTCAAGTGCTTTTGAGCCTGACACAATATTACCTGCTCATAACCACTTTCTTTCTACAGCAATTACTAATCTGTATTTCTAGTGCAACAAGCACCACTGTACCTCAAAACCAGAATGCTGCCATGGTATGACAGTTTGTTATGACATGCTGGTGATGTGTCATAACAGTGACCTGCACACAGTAACCTTGAAGACAGTGTTATGATACCAGGCCGCAACATCCAGCCACAATGAACCTGTAGATCTCTTGTGAAACAGTAAGTTTTCTTCAAGGAAGGAAATCTAGTAACCAGAAATTTTGAGGCTGCTTGTGAGCAATGAAAGAAGAGAAATACATTAAAATGTAATAATAATATAAATTTAAATATGAGATTTGTAAAATGAAGAATGAATAGAGCATTTACATTCAGTGCACTTTTCTTACTCTTTTTTTTGTGTTCTCATTGCTAGTCTTGAGCATGTTTGTGTCTGAATATAAAAATTTTCTCTCAACCCAGTTGCAACCACAGTTTCTTCCCAGATCATATACTGCAGTTATAGCACAGTGCTGTGCTTATTATACCCCAAGCTCTACTATACAGTTTCAGATGACATAATTTCAGATGGGCCTATCTTTTCACTCAAGATCAAGTAAGAAGGAAAAGTAGAAAGGATTGCTTTATTTCACAGAAATGTCCTGTGAATATGAGATGAACAGAAAATGTAAAGAAAAGCTGTTAAAATTATTCCAATCTGATTGAACATAAATTGCTAGATTCCTACCTAAGGAATGAAAAACATTAAGGTTATCATTGCATATCATATACAGATTTTTTTAAGGATGATCAGAGTCACAAGTGTTAATGTTTAAATTAAATCACAGAGCGCTGTGGTAACATGTGCATCTGATGAGTGACAAGATCATGTGGTACTTAACTCCTTTTTTCCTTCACACAAGTTCAGCTTTACTGCTGAAGAGAGCTATTGCATGAAGGCCTTGGATGCTGAAAATGTTTCTTGCATATCAGCCACAAGTGAAATCTGTTTTCTAAACTGTAAGTTGAAAATTCATCTTTCCTTTCCTTCTCACCTACACTGCCTGATTTCTTTCTCTACCTGCTAATAACTGTTTTTCATTGTGTTATTTAAGTGAAGACAGTGTTTTCAGATGTCATTTGACTGCTACATGAAACAAAATCATATTGCATGTTTTGTACTGTGTACAAGATGTAATTAGGCCCAACTGGACTATGAATATAAGAAAATTCTGTTGGATTGTAAACCATGAAGGAGAGTCCAACTGGATACTGTTTTTACCTTTCTTTGGAGGCAGAATTGAATTACAGCCAAAATCAGTGATCTTCACTACCATGCGGTTGTCTACCACACAGTTTGTGGATTTGAGTCGACCATGGACTTCAGTTTTGCTTGAGTGCAGGTAAGACATCCCCTGTGGTTGATAATAAAAGAGGAGGAAAGCAGGACTACATGTGAGGCACTCAGCTGTTACCAGATTCAACATGAATGTGAAGTATTAGTGTAATATCTGTCCAAGTAATTTAATGGCTTTCATCAACAATGGATATGCATAAATCACAATTCCCTGTCATGGAGGGAAACAAATATTATTTTACAGAGCAGACTTTCTAAGATGACAGGAACAGTCAATGTTAAGAAGCAAGGAGATGGATCATGTTGTGGAATACTATCCTTCCTCTCAGTTAACAAAAGTCTGACATAGAAGCTTGGGTTTTGATAAGATTAGAACACAAGCAATTAGAAAAATTTATTTCCTCCCGCAGAAGTTTTGATTTCACTTGTATTAAATGCTTTCTTGGTAAATTTGTACAGATTTCTTGGAATGTCATGCAAAAAAGGTTCCTCCAACTACATGTTCATCCAATGGACACCATAGGTGTGAGAGGAATTGCTCTTTTTATCTGTATCATCTTTGAAGATTACCATACACCAGAGACTTCATGCAGAAACATTGCAGCAGATCCTCTTCAGCAAAGCAGAGGGCTAAAGAGTGGTCTAATGCACTAAGGTTTATATAGAATCATAGAATTGTTTGGGTTGGAAGGGACCTTTAAAGGTCATCTAGTTCAACACCCCCTGCAATGAGCAGGGACATCTAAGGCAGGGGATCAGATTAGACAACCATAAAGGTCTCTTCTGACGGGACTGATTATGGTTGTCTCTGTACTAGTCAATACATATCAGCTATCCATGAGCTAAACTCAGAAGTGGGCACCATGAGGACTAGCAGATGCAGTTTCAGCTATATTTTCCTGAGATTCAGACTCGCCTCACAACACGCGCAGGCATACAAGGGTGTAGTTTGCCCATTTTTACTGATAACCTCTGAATTTATTTCATTTAGTCTAAGACACTCAAATACAGTGCAATACATGAGAAGGGGCCAGCACTGAGGCATAACAGGAAAAGGACATCAGTAAGTGGGCGTAAACTGAAGAAGGGGGTAGGTGTGCTAATTTGCACTCTCTTGCTACTATTTATTCTGTTTCCTCTCTCTCTTCTGAACTACTTAAGCTCACACCTGCTTATAGCCTACTGCTTGTTGTTTTTCTTATAGTTTGTTTTTCTTTTCTATAGTCCTCTTTCCTGTAGTTCAGTATACGAAGCACAATCTATATTCTGAATGGTCTTCCACTTAGACTCGTACATGTATAGCTCACCCTCTTGTATGATAACTGGTAGATAGATAGACTTTAATCAGGGTTACCTAGCTCATGTGGTCATAAATACACAGTATGACATGCTGGGTTTTCTCTCCAAATACTGGATACCTGTAACTGAGAATGGACCAGCAAATGCTGCAAGAGATCATCGAGACATGAGCTGAGTTTTGGGCACAGTAGATGTATGTCTAAGACACAAGCAGCCTTCAAGAGACGCAATCCCTGGAGAATGTTGTTGGACTGGTTATCCTGGACCTATCTAGATCATGCTAAAATTTACAGAGACTGTGTGTACACTATATCCAAGGAACGCATTTCTTGATTAAGCAGCTTTTATCATGCAGCCCTGATGACACTATGCAGAATGTTTTGCCTGCTTTAGGTCCTATTTCCTCCAGCTGCGCCTTCTTCCAGCTCCTGCTTTCATCAGCCAGGAAATGTACCCATTGCTACAGCAGAATTCCCAATCAGTTTCAGCATCAAATGGCAGGCAAAGGTAATTTTGATTTCCTTATACCAGGGCTTTCTTCCTAACAACTTCTGGAGGCAAAAGTCTTACAGATGTGCCTGATAAAATTTTCCTCTTTCCTTCCAACTATCCTATGCACCTACCTGAAAACACAGAACCTATTAAGAACCCACAATGTGATTCTCAAAATTTATAACTTCCAGTGCAGTACCCCTAAATCCTTGAGGCACTCTTGTAACCTCTGCTCTGAAGCTTTAGTTCTGACTGAGAACCCTTTTCCTGACACAATGCAAGAATATTACAATCCCTTGCACAATATCCTGCAGCAGCCCCTTATTTAATAGTGTTGCAACAACAGTGTGTGCACTAATAACTGCAAGGCTTGATTACTGCAATTCCTTCTTAGCAGACCTTTCATCAGAGCTCTTTGGTCACATGTAGTCAAATCCATGTAGCTACAGGTGGTGCCATCAGACTTAGAGACAGCAAAGATAGCAAAAATAGGGGGGAAAAAAAAAAGTAAATGCAGTCATTTTAGGGCTTCTCCTTTGCCTACACCACATCCTCTAGTGGACTAAGGGCTGCTCTAGGAATAGTCTATCTATACCAGGGGATAGAAAGTATTCATCCTCTGTTCAGAAACACTGATGCAACAGCTTCTGTGCCAGATGAAGAGCAGGCAAAGTGTGAGGACTGTCTGGGCAACAGTAAAAGCAGGGTGTAGGAAAGTGGTGGTGTGAAGAGGGAGAAGCATATCAAAAGGAAGGCAAAGGAACTGCGGGAGCCAGTCACAAGGATTTTAACAGCCTGGCAAGCTGAGGCTGGTCTTGAAAAGGGTAGATGCTGGAATGAGAGGAACTGGAGCTGAAGGGCTATGAAGTGACTTATGTAAAGCAAGAAGCCATTCAAGTAAAAATAGGCAGGGTGCCTGGAGGCTGGGAAGCTGTGGTTTGGGAAAAGCCAGAAAAGAAGTTAATGGAAACGTCTAGGTCCCAGAGGCTCCACCACAGCATCAGGTCAAGGAATAGGAGAGGCTGGCAGATCATCCAAATGACAGTAAGTTTCCTGATATTCCTAGGTACATATAAGTTTTCAGGAAGATTGTGTGAACCATCTCTACTAAAATGGCTAATAATGCTCAGGAGTCATTCCACAGAGCAGATGTGGTGCACTGCCCATCCTCAGACTTCATGTCCCTTCCCCATTACCAATGGTGCAGTGAACAACAGGTTGTGAAGTCCCAGTCCCAGTGCAGTCACTGGGCATTTCATCACTTCCTTCAGAGGGACTAGGATTTGTCTCTCCTTCTCATAAACAGAGCCAGTGCTAATCCCTATTTTCCTAGGAAACACCTGAAGGTGAACTGCAAAGGGTTAAAAAATACCGTGTCTTTTGATACGCAATAAGGAGGAAGGGAAACTCTGCTGCTGCTATTTAGAATGAAACTTAATGCTGAACATTAACTGAACTTGAAAGTCATTAACAAGGCCAACAAACTGTGACAATTTGGATTAAGTGGGCTTTAATAAAGAGCAAGATTTTCAGTATCTCTTTAGAACAGACACAGTGAAGTCATTCATCGTAGAGACCAAATCTGAACTGATGCATGTAGGGAAATGGGAGGACTGTCCAACTGCAAACCAACAATAGGAAGAGGAGAGCAGCTGATCACTAGAAGAAAGGAAGAGGTAATTCTCTACATTACCTGCAGAGGTATAATGAATTACTATACCTGTGAATTATAAACGTTCCTTAACTACCAGCTAAGCAGATACAAGTCTCTAATGTAGAATAGAATTTCCTTTACCGTTCATATCGAGTCTTCCTACCACAAGGACCTAAAACGTAAAGATCTGTTGAAAGCTACTGAAAACAAGTCTTAGTTTCTGTACAGGATTAATTCCTTCCCTCTCAAACTGCCTGAAATGGATAGCTCTAGTTTCTAGTTTCTCACTCTATTGAGTGAGAAAATCAGAATGCAAAATAAACAGTTTATTTAGAAAAAGTTTTTCCTGTCTCTGGATCCAAATTGGAATAATTTCATCATTTTGAAAAAACACATTTTTCCTTTATATGCCTTACCTGAGGCCAGAGAGCAGTGCGTTTTGCAGGCCTTGTGACTGCACAGGCCCTACTTACTAATCGGAGCCACTGGTCAACAGATTGTTACACTCTCATCTTTGGGTCTGTCCTGGTTTCGGCTGGGATAGAGTTAATTTTCTTTCTAGTAGCTGGTATAGTCTTATGTTTTGGATTTGGTATGAGAAGAATGTTGATAACACACTGATGTTTTCAGTTGTTGCTAAGTTATGTTTAGTCTGAAGTCAAGGATTTTTCAGCTTCTCCTGCCCAGCCAACAAGAAGGCTGGAGGGGCACAAGAAGTTGGGAGGGGACACAGCCAGGACAGCTAACCCAGACTGGCCAAAGGGGTATTCCACACCGTGTGATATCATGTCCAGTATATAAACTGGGGGGGAGTTGGCCTGGGGGGATCACTGCTTGGGAACTAACTGAGCATTGGTCGGCGAATGGTGAGCAATTGCATTGTGCATCACTTGTTTTGTATGTTCCAATCCTTTTATTATTATTAGTGTCATTTTATTATTGTTACTATTATCATTATTAGTTTCTTCCTTTCTGTTCTATTAAACTGTCCTTATCTCAGCCTATGAGTTTTACCATTTTTTTTCCCCGATTCTCTCTCCCATCCCACTGTGGAGGGGGGAAGTGAGTGAGTGGCTGCATGGTACTTAGTTGCTGGCTGGGGTTAAACCACAAGAGGGTCACATTTCTTTGGGGCATATTTTATTTGTTTATTTATAAATAACCCAAAGCCAGCTCTGGCTCCTATTTCCCCCTTCAGTTTGAGAGCCACTAGTTCCTCCTGCCCCATACACCTATCCCCAGAGGAGGAAAGAGTGGAAAGGCATACATCCTCTAGCAAGGAAAGGAGAAAACCCTAAGAGCTTCACTTCTCCAGAGGATCTGTTTGGCAAGACAGAAAGGTTGATTAACAGTGCACTGTCAGCAGCCCGCTTACCTTGGCAATATCGTACATGATGGAGATTTTAAATTCCCAGTCCATGAATGTGCCATCAGGGTAGGAGATTTTATCATTTAAAACATCCTGTGAAGAGAAGAAAAGAGTAGTTTTAAACTGCATCGGGGAAAAAAGAGAAGATGAGATATGAGTATCTAAATCACATAGCCTTTCAACCAGAGGCTGAAAGAGGTAGCCCTTCATTTTTGTAGGGAGTACATGCACTAGAGCAGGAGTTGCCTCAGAAAACAGGGAATATGAAATATATTTTAGGTTTACACAGAGCTAGAAAATTGAGGACTCCAGAGAAGACATTTTTGTGTAATTAAATGTAAATAGTGAATTTGCTTTTAAAGCTGGGTCTTTAATAAAGCAAAATAGCTGAGACAGAAATGGGCAAGGTGTGCAAGAGGAAGGGAAAGGAATTTCTGTGGTTTGTGCTCACAGTCCATTTCCTACCAATTTACTTATGACTTTATAAGTTCAAACTAGACTGTTCTTTTATCTTAAAGTGCCAGTCATTTACAGTTCCTCCAGCTACTATGATTTCCATTGCTAAAAGTAAACCTCCATGAGTATGTCAGTTTGCAAGAAAAGAACTAGAGACAGAGCTGTTATTTTGCTGCCTGGCTGTGAGTTTGTTCCAGAGACTACTGCTACTGATGAGAGTCTTTCAATGAACTCAGAATCAGAGACCATGTGTGCCTGCAGAAGAGCTGATGCCACCATTATTTCATGATCAGTGCTGAAATAATATTGTTAGTAATAAACGGTAAGTCTTTCCATAACACTTGCCAGGCATCAATTTACCATTTCTTTTATAAACAGAAATGAAAGGCTGTTGTCCCTTACAGCATAGGATTTGCCATATTCCAGCCTCAAACTGTTCGTCCCTTATTCTTATGGAATATATCCTTTTCTCTATTCTTTCACACTCTGGGGGCACTATGTGGTCAACAAGGGCCTCAGCAGAGACAACAGCTACAGCTTGGAAATAAAGAACAAGTTATATCCTATATGCTCCCAATAAGGGACACAATACAAATACTGGCTGTTGCTGTTTCCTGGGCAGAGCTCTGCCTGTACTTTTCCTTGCCTGCACCTCGCCTTATCCTCTGGCTGCTGAGAACCATCAAAATGATGGCAGCTGCAGCAGCACCTGGGGAAGGCTGGAGAGAACTGAGCACGGGAGAGGGAACTTGAGTCAGAAATCTGCCACCACTTGCTCCGTCCATGGCTGCAGCATCAAGGCCAGAGACAGAGATGTGGATTTTTTTTCTTACTTTGAAATTTGATAATTTGGGGGTGGAAGGAGAGCTCTAAAATTCTTTACCCGCAGAGAACCTCTTTCGCAGTACTCAATCACCCCAAAGATCATGGTGTCTATCTTCACAGTGCCATAGAACTTGGTCAAGTTGTAATAATCAATCTGCAGGAGCTAGAGCAGAAACATTGCATCTATTTTTAAAAGCAATCATTGTTAGCACAGAAACACAGGTCAAGGATACTTGTGTGATGTGGCTTTTTATCTCGGGCCCTGATAAGATATATGAGTTTCCTTTAAACCAGTGTGTACTAAGGCACTGAGTGAAGTGCTTGAAGACATTTGTCATTCCAGAGCCTTCTGGATTAGGGAGATAAGAGTGGCTGCTGTTGGATACTGCAAATTAATTCCAGAGCCCACTATAATCTCCATTATTGCCTTTCTACTCAAACCTCCCAGTTGACCAGAATAGCCTTTATGACTGACAGAATGTTGTGAATCAGTCAGTAAATGATCAAGTAATAAAAACTTAATGATCTGCATGATATTATGGACCTTGTCCACTTATATAGACAACTGTAGTTTACTTTGAGGTATTTTTAGAGCTTATTGAATTCGCAGTATAGCTGTGTTGTGTAAAAAGGAAAACTATTCATTCATTCTGCAGGAAAACTGCAGAAAAGATGCAGTACTGCAGCCAAATTCATTTGTCATGTTGGAAGAGTCTGTATGCACAAGTCAGCAAACAGTTACTTATATTTAAAGAGCTGCATTTGGCATTCCATAATAAGATTTAACTACAACATTCCGCTACTAATTAATTAGCATGATATGAGCAAAAAGAGTGCATTGCCTTTTAGCATCAGCTATAAAAATGTGTTTAGCAAGGCCGTATGACAGAGCATGAATTACTTAATTCATCTTCAGCTTCACTGGCATATAATTCAGACTCTGAACTGGTGATGAGATCACACACACGAAGAGAAAGTTCATCAAGCAATATCCTTTGAGGAACTCATTACCCATCCACCTCACAAACATGCACAAGCAATGGCTGTTGGAGTTGACAGTGGAAAGCAATGACTTCACTCATAGGCTCCATCCCACCCTGCAGCTACATCCAGTTGCTACATGCAACAGTTACCTTGTTCAGTTCTATTTTTTGCTTCTCTGAGAAATTACCGTCATTGTTTTTGAGATCCTTTAGGATCACTACCTGAAGAAAAAAAATAACAGTGGGTAAAAAATCATAGGCTTAGTACAACAGCAATTCATCTTTCTTTTCCAAGAAATGTCCATACAGAGAAATACTTCAGAAACACCTGCCTACTGCTTAGCTGTTGGAGTTTCAGTTAATCAGATATTAAGTAACGGAGTTATATTTCCTTCAAAAGATTTACCAGGTAGATAGGAACTATTTAGAACTGTCAATGATGCAAATTTTAACTCAACATGAATATATCTCAGTCAGGCAGACAGCTCTACTGAATGTACAAGAATTGCCATATAAATGGCCTGTCCTCCATTAATCTGTTCATCTCCTTGGTACCAAAATGTATCAAATTTCAGGTCCCTCTGTTTCTGCTTCTGCACTTCTGGACTAGGCTAGGTGTTCATGGAGTCAAATATTTTGCCTCCTGTCAGTAAGCAAAACGCAAAGACCTGATACGGAATAAATGGCTTATTCCTTCCATAAGATCAAGCCATTTTGCAAGGTTGGGAAAGGTGGAATTGTCTCTGGAGGAGAACAACCTCCTCCCAGAAAGAGCCCTCCTAAGCTGAGGAAGGGAGTATGGACACTGCAGGCAGGTTACCTTCTTGTCATATTTGCCTTGGCGCAGTCTCTGGGTGGTGTCACGTCTCTTATCTTCATCGATCTGAGAACAAAGAATGATAATCAACTTGCAATTATCACCTACTCCCCATTTGGCAGGTACAGAGAGATAAGTAATGTCAGTGTGTGCCACACAGAGAAGCATAAGTCTCTCTCTCTCTCTAGGGAGTGCCACTGCATGCCACAGAAAGTGCCAGACATCCATGCTGCTGCCACGGCCTCCACCTGCTGCTTTCATGTTCTTGGGCGTTAGAGAGGCATAACAAAGCACAGGGATATTATTTGTAGCAGTGCTGGTGTGGAAGAGACTGGAAATAAATACCCAGCCCATTCCCCCATCACAAAATGATCCTGACTGTTGAAAAACAGATATATTCTATTAGGGAGCGATAGATGGGGAATAATCTTTTTTTTCCTCAATACACCAAGTGAGGGTTAAAAAAAATTTTAAAAGAAAAAATTTTGACAGATCCTAGTTCTACCAGAGCCATAGCCTGCATTACACTCGGAGCATGCTAACACCCCAGCATTGATGGATGGTCTTTAGAAGACAGAATCCAAGACCTAGATTCAGGCATCGTGCTTCTCTTACCTTCAAACTAATATGACTTGTCTCACTGGTCTCCAGAGGCAAGATTTGCTCAGGCGGTATATGGGACCATTTCTTCCACCGACGCTCATTATCCCTCCTGTACTTCCTGCAGAAGGAGTGAACTCATTCAGAACATCCTCCCAGTGAACCAAAACCCACAACAGGAGATTACGACAGGGAAGCTTCCAGTGTGAGGATGACACAAGGATGGAGTGTCAGGTGGGCAAGGCTTGAGCACAAGCCCTGTGGCTCTTGTACAGTTTTCCAGTTTGAGGCTGCTCTAATTCCTCTAGCTTTGGGAAAGCCTAAATTCTCATTCAATTCCATAGACATAGCAGAACAACAGAACAGATTTAGCAGAGCAACTTCTAGGCCATTGCCAGTGTCTCAAGGGAGGTCAGAACAATTTAAAGCACACAGGGATGTCTGGATTTTACATAGTCTTCTCCTCTGTGTTATTGAATGTACTCTGAAAAGGAAGTCCCACAAACAAATGCAACCTAAAGGAAGTCCTGTCAACACTGGATGGTAAGAACTAGTGTGAATACAATGCGAGGAGAAGAGGTAACAAGAGTGTTGAGATGAGATGCCTTTTTGTGCATGTCCCTTGTATTCTGCACATTTTGTAAAAATGAGGGAAGAGTCCTCTCCCTCAGGGGAGAAGGAAACTGCTGCCTCCCTTGCAGAATTTCAGAGCAGACTGTGTCTTCTCTTAGAGAAAAGCTGCAAGAAGACAAGCACTCATCAAACTACCCACTTAGCCGTGCAAGTCCTTCCTCTATTAAAAAAAACCACAGGACTGACTGTGGAGGGAATGCAGGGGAATCCCAACACCCTGATGACTGCTGGCAAATGCTCCAAATGGGAGAACCCATGGTATTGGCTAATAACACAAATATTCCCTTTTCCAACATATTTTAGTTCACACACGTATAAGAAAAGGGAGTTCTTGTGGCAAGAACTGTTTTTCTCAGTTCAGTCTCATAAGCTGTATCACCAGGATGTACTGCAATTCAAACTGGTATCAGCTGGTGATTAAGTACATATCAAACTGAATTAAAATCTACTAGGTCTACTATTAGTTATGTGTTTTTCAGGACTTTGCTTGTTTACTTAGCAGTCAGAACTACACAGGGAGGTGTGGCATAGTTCAAGTGTCCTAGAAACTTGAGAGATGAAGAAGGAATAATGAGACATTTCGTTCATTTTCATAGCTCAGTCTCTGTTCTCCTTTGCTTGTTAGGGAACACTCTTCAGTAGCAATTATAGTTGAGAAGTTTGCTGTTATTTCAACACTAAAAGGGCAAGCTTTGTTCTAAAAAATCCTCAGGAATCTCTTCCATATTTGATGCTTGGGAATATTACAGTGATATGTATACAATAATAATCTAATCAACTAAACGGTATCTTTAGATTTTATGTATATGCAAATATGGAAGAGTACAGAACATTTTACAAGTCCAAACTGTCTCCAGACAAATTTTTATCAATTTTCGTAGCCATTACAAACTTTACACGTCTGCTCATATGTTAGTGCTTAGATGTGGCAATGATTAGCTCTTCCATTTGTTGAGTAAAACTGGATGTGTAAGAGTTGTATACCTTCATCTTTGATTTTTCCCTCGTGAAAAGCTTTAGTTAGCACGGCAGACTGGTCCACTCAAAATAAGAGACCCAGTAGTATCAGTTTCTAATCAAGTTTTCTTAAGACCTGATTTTCTCACTTTTTCTGAAGTTCTCTGATATATAGCAAAGAGGGATGCTGAGCTACTGAAAACAGATGCACAGTAAAGACAACTTTTTTAAATATGAGAGAAAATCATATACTTTGGAAATGGGGTAGCATTTCTTCCAGCAAAGGAGACATCACTAATTTATCCTTTTTCCATCACAATAAAGTTGAACTGTGTATGAAATTCTAGCTGTTAGAAAAGTCAGTATGTGAGAAGTTGGACTGTGTTGGAGAAAACTGAAAGACAGGATGGATCCATGCAATGAAAACACCAAAACCTCATGGTGTTTCGATTCCTGTGGTGACTCAAGACAAACGTCTCCTTCTAGATTGAACTTTCATGTCACTAATAGGTTAAAGAAACATAAGCGAACCCTAAGTAAGGTAAAGATGGGCAGTAAGTGGAAAAAGTCTATAGATTGGTCTGAAACTTAAGTTTCTGAGTATGTACAGGAATCAGAGCTTTTTAGCAGTTGCAAAAACTCTGAGCTTTGCTGCATCTTCTCCCTTGATTATTAACCTGACATAACAATGCTATGGATGCAAACACTACTTGGCATATACTAGAGTTCATAGTGAGGGCAATCACCCAGGTATGTAAGGTAAGCTAATGAATGGCTCTTCAGCAGAGATCAAAGGCATTGCCCTGAGAGGAAAACTGTTCAAGGATGAACAGAGGGCCAAAGGGGTTGGTACCTTAGAATCAGCAAAGAGATGATCAGAACCAGAATCACAATTCCTGTGAGTGTAAAGACAGCAATGGTCAAGATGTGTGGGCCTGCAGAGAAGAAAAGTTGAAAAATAAAAACTTGACAAAGGACACTAGAAAACAATACTATATTTAAGAAATTACCCTCACCCACACATGTGCAAGTCACAGTGGCTGAGCAGGGATATTCTTTGGTCACATCCAAATTGACAGGCTTTAGTAAAGTCCAGCACTGCCTAGAGATGACATATGCCTGCCTCTTTCACTGCAGGATGAAGCATGACCCGGAGCAGTGCAGTCTTACATCCCCACCTGAGGCATGGGCACTCTAGGGACACCCAAGTGGGAGGTGAATTAGACAGCATTAAATCTCACATCAGCTCAGCTGCAGAGTTTCAAGGTGTTCTCCTCTTTAAAAACAAAGTGCGATAGTCCAGGAATAAAGCTAACTCTTCTTAGTAACCACATTTTAAAAAATGAAGCAGACAAATTTCTCCTTTCAGTAACTACTTAAGATGGTGGAGGCAAACCTTGGGTACAACTCTCTGTGGGATAGGGATGTAGATGGGCTAACCAGTTGACCATTTGAAATCAGAGTCACTGGCAGGCAGGAAACATTGTTTTGCCCCAGCATACCCAGGGCTTAATGCAAAATGGGCTCTTCATTGACTTATTTGGACAAGGCTTTCTCTGAACTGGGGAACAAAGGTTTGGTCCCTATGGTTTTTACCATTGAACACAATACTCGGTGATGCCTTTCTGATTCAGGCTTTATAATGTATGTCTTTTCCTTTCCAGTCCTGCTGGATACCCACTCAGTGTGAAAGACAGGTCCCTTTGACAGTGAATTTTCCACAACTACCCATACCTTTGTCACTCAGAGTCTTTATGGATACAATTTGCTTCAGGATGGGATACACCTGAAGACCACAGCTTCCACCCAGATTTTCAGCTGATACAGATTACAGCCACTTGTGGATTTGAAAGGCTTTTCTCACAAGAACTTGTTATCCAAGAAGAGGTAAAGATGAAAATCATGGTACAGCTTTTAACATACACAAACTTTTCAAAATTTTGTACCTGAGTTCTCTCCTTATCACCCCAGTTGTTTAAACCGATTCTGTAGTTGTCGTAGACAGAGCTTTGGAGACTGTGGACTCATTTCTGAACACATTTGTAGATACAGCATTGGGATGACAAGTGGTACTGAGTGGACTAAATGGAATTTGTATGCTATAGAGGGAAGTTAACCTGGTGCAGCACTGCCGCATTAGTGTCCTTGGAAGCTGCCAGGTGCCAAACAACTTGAAAACTGAGATGTTCAGGCATCTGAGGACTTAGACCCAAAATCACATGAGGGTCCTAGTCCTAAGCAGGCAGGCAGAACTGGCAAGGTTGGGAACTGATTATTTACGGACAGTAAAAGAGCTGCACTAGTCACCCTTGCTGAGGCTAATGCACATCTGCATGTGCCCAGAAACAGAAATAAAGGCACACAGGAAAATGATAAAGTGTCAAAATCAATAAATAATTAAAAAGCAACAAGACACATACTAGCTCCAGAATCAAACACCAGCTGGGCAGGGATTTTGAACATACCAGTGTAAGTGTCTGCATCTAACATAGAGTTCAGTTTAGGAACCTGGATTTTGGACCCAGCTCTCTGGCTTTGATTTTTTGTTCTGTGTATCACATCTTGCCACCTTCTTTCTGTGTGTTCATCCCAGCATCAGCCGCAGGGCCTACGAGTAACTTAGTGTTAGTCTGATGCTCTTGATTGAAAACTGTCAGTACTACTGTTTCTCTCCACCAAGGTAAGACATTGAGTTCCCACAATAAAATGACATATACACAAGGATGTGCAAAGCCAGCTCCTACGAATTCTATAAAACTTAAGCTTTGTGAATAGTGGTTTGCAGCTTGACAATCAGCAGGTTGAAGCTGCCCATGGAAACTCTGTGGGACCGCAATTTCCCGTTCCTGAGGCTTTGCTACCACCTCGTGGCTTTCGGTATTACAACACACAAAGGGAGAGTGCATTATAAATTAACTGTTTTCGGGTCCTCTGAAACCAGAAACGGTTGTGTATTGAAAGCTGACCTTATCCACGTTTAGAGCGAGGATTCAAACTTTTTGAATAATGGCAAAATGTGGATGAAGCACCTTTTTTTAAGGGATGCCAGAAGGAGGGTAGCAGAACTGGATCAGCTGTTCTCAATTACAGCTTAGGAAGGAGCAGGGCTCTGGTTGCTGTGTTTGTTCACCTCCCTGGAGGAAGAAACATAGTTCTGGTTGGAAAGTTTTGACTGGCTTTGGCCATACTTAAATTTACTTAAACTTTGGCCATAAAAAGTTGCCCTTTGGGGGAATATATTTGTTTAGAATCACGCTGAAGGAAGGTTTATTTTTTAGAAATGTGAAAACAAAATAATCAAGTGCCTGTGGAAGGTGGTTTTGCTTTGATTTAGTGTAGCTTGGCCACAAAGTCAGGCCTTCATTAAGTGCTGAATGTTAAGCTACTAGTTTGTAGTCACTGCTTTTCTGCAATTCCCAAACATTTTTCTTTTGCCCTTGTATGGCAGCTTTAAACAAGGATGAACCCAAGGGGATGTTTTAAAGATACGGAGATCCTCTGACAGCACAGCATGTTGTGCGGACTAAGGGATGAATGAGAATGGGACTGGAGAAACACTGAGAAGGCTGGGGCCAAGCAGCAAGCCCTAATTTGAAGCCATCTGATTTACTTTACTGAGGAATAAAAGTGTTTGAATCCATTTACCACCTTACTGTGAATAGACTTTTAGTTATCAAATGGTGTTTGTTCCTCCAGTTATTGGTTTGCACTGTAATATTCGCTAGTGGAGGTAAACAGTACAGCAAGCTAATGAAGGCTGTTAGCAGGGACCTTTAACAGTGACACCTTTGGACACTCACTGATGGGAATGAGTCAGGTGAAAACTAACCCACTGTGCACTAAGCCTTGCAACCACCGCCACTACAATAATCTTTATCCTGCATATCATACCCTGAAGAATATACCTTTCCATCACCGATCACCATGTGGCAGCACTCTACCTGGGGAAACAATTCCAGTCTTCTCAGGCTGCCAAGGTTCTGCTCTGCTATGCTGAATTACAAGCGAATTCAATTGTTCTATCCAGGAGTCACCAAAATCTCAAAAGAAAAGGAGGTGGTGACTTCTGGGATTTCAGATTTAACGTTTGAGTGGAGATAGAGCAATAACCTAGTTTCCTATCGTTTTTCTGCAAGGAGCCAGCTCATCTAAGAGACCCCTCCAGAGAAGCACCCTGAACCTGCACAGTGCTCTGTCCTCTGCCCAGCTGCCTACAAGGAGAAAGGGGCAAGCAGAAGCCACCACGCTGCATCAGTAATACAGAAATGCAGAGTCAGATCACTCATCATAACCTTAACTCTGCTGTCTTTCCTGAACAGTCTTTCAAACAATTCACACCACCACCATCTTCTAGTGAAGGTTTTGTGTTTGGGGGTCACCTCTTCCCAAACAGGCCACGGTATTCCCCACAATCACCGGTACAGTATGGAGTCTATGAAAGACTTAGTAGTGCCTAAACAGAAATGCAGGTTTAGAATTGGGCTGGGTGCAGAGAACATGGCAGGCTGGAGCAGGGGAAGGAAAGATGCTGTTCTGCCCCCAGTTCCTGGTGTCACTGGCTGGGGGCAACGTGAAGGTTGCATGCTGGATCGCGCAGCAGGTGGATCTTAGGACTGTGTGATTTGTCTTCGAAGAAAAGTTAGGTTTAATGGGCATCTCACCAGAGCCTGGAGTATCACTGGGCAGCTGCTTGTTCTTCCAGACAAAATCCGGACTGGTAGTCATCGCACGAGTCTCATTCTTTTGAGTGTTGAAATACAGAAGAATTCTGAACTATAGGTGTAGGAGGGGAGAAATGCAGTCAGCAGCTGTGCTCTCCCTCTTTTGTCCCTTGCTTCAGACTACCCTTAATAAATGTATTGCCCAAACTCAAAGCAATTCTTGGTCTTTTTGCTACAGTGGCGCATATCTCAGCACAGCCATATGCTTGGCTGCTGTATTCTTCCTCATTCCTTCCCTCTCTCTGAAAAGAAATGTTTCAGTCCTACAAAATACCAGCTGCACTTCACTTACTGAATCACCAGATGACATCAAATCTGTCAGTCTCCAGCATGCCTCTCATGACCCCCTCCTGGCATGTACGGCTTGCCTTGGCATGCCACCACTTCTGGTGTAGTTATTTTATCATTCTGATGCAATAGTACAGGGCATTTTGTTTCTCCTTTCATATATAAGGCTGAGCAGTTGCTCCCTGGACATACGTACATGATTTGCAGTCTGTGACGTGTACAGCAGGGTCAAATTGGTATCGATGTCTCCAAATTCATCTAAAGTCACAGGACCCAGTACACCTGTAGACACAAGGAATTAGTCAGAGGGCTTGTGTTCTCGGAAACACAAATATGTGGCAGGAAGGATGGGGTAAATAAAAGGATTTCTGATGCTTGGGATGTTTTTCTTCTTCGTGTACATGCTAGACTACCTATCAGCTTAGTGTGGCGCTACGTCTCCCTTAATAGCATGCTACATTTTCTCTGCAAAATCCAATAAAAGGTGTTGAACTGACTGCACTGAAGAGGAAAGTCTCACTTTAGCTATAGAAAAATATATTTGTCAGGTTTCTTCAGCATACCAAGAATGTCAGAGAAACCTCCCTTGAAGGGACCATTTTAGAAGTGAGAAGGGAAATTGCCTGTTTCCACCTGCAGTTTGAATCTATCAGCAAGAAAGGAAATATAGGGATACTTTTATTGCCCTTACTCTTTTGAGAGCTACCTGCTTGGCTCTAATTATATTATTTTAACCAGGTTCTTTTTCCCTTTAAGCTCCTGCCTCTGTATGTCGACAAACATGCAGATTGAGAAGTTGCCTATGTAGCACATTCCAAGGATTTTAAGGTGGAACTTCCTAAGTCCCAGCATGGCTTGACTTTGCTTTCGTTAAGTTAGCCATTTCAACAAGAGCACAAGCTTAGCCAATACTCACCACTCCTCTCACCTCCATTTTTTCCCTTCTTTTTTCAGGGGAGTCTTTTTGATCAGCTTCAGATTGCTCTTTTGCAGCTGTTGCTGATGGCTAATTTTATTTTTCCTAAAGTTCAGCATCATCATTATTTTAGGTTGGGCATTAACCTTCTTCCTTTTTACTTCAAAAACTGATGCTAAGTTTTTCATGGTCCACCTTCTTAATATCAAAGTAATTATGGTATGAACTCCCTACTCTACCAGCCTCCAGCACAAGAAAGAACGAAGGTGGTTCCACACCTGTCACTTTCAGGACTTTTTTTTTTTTAAACTAAAGCTATCACTAATGTGGAGTGCAAGATTTGTTTCAAATAAGTAAAAAAGTTTGTGCAACTTACCTTTCAAATTTAGAGTAAAACTGAAGAGATGAGTTTACTGTAAACTATATTTTGCTAGGTTTGGAATACCATGGTTAAAGCAAAGCTAAGCCCAAAACCTGTTAGGCCATATTAGGAAAATCCAGGAAACTTCTACACATGTGTTTGCTGAAATCAGATGGGACATAAACACAAAGCTTTGAGTTGTCATTTTGGTACAGATCTCTGATGTGAAGTGACAGCTGGGACTTTGCTCCCAGAGAGGTAATGTTGTCACTTCTTGTGTAAGTCTTGATTTTGTCTTCTCCTAATGACTGAATTCTGTGATTTTAAGCCTATGGCCTACAAAAGCCCACTGGTGCTAGACAACCTGTGAGAGGAACAAGAAAGTTGACTAAGAGCCAACCCATTGCCAGCATTGCCAGGCATCCAGGCCTATGATGGCTTTGTAAACTGGAAAAAGGTTGAAATGACTTCATTAAAGCTTAGCTAAGTGGGCTTCAGAGTCGTTTTGAATATCAATCATATTTTATACATACTGGCCTCAAGTCAAGACTACACCTTTGGGGGAAAGCTTAGAAACGCACAAATTAACACCCTGAATGCCAGGTTGCCTCTGGAGGAAGCATGGACTCAGAAACCCACCTATATGCTTCACTCTTCCAGCCCCTTTCTCATTCTTCAAATCGTCTCCCTATAAAGAGCACAGCTCTTTGTCAAAAGAATGACACCAGCTTCAGGTCCTCATCCCTGTCCTCCATCTCTGCTGGCTGGGAAGCTCTGTCTCTCCTCCTTGCCCCACCCCTCCTTAGGTAGCAGTATTCTTTAAATGTGCTTTTCACTTCAAAGCAACGGGAAAGACACAACAGCCCAGAACAGAGCCTGGTCCTCAAACAGTCTTGCTAATTGCAATGTTTCAAATGATCGTCATTTTGACTTTCTACCTCTTCTGTGTTGCATGTGCTGAGGTGATTCTGCATGACTGCTATGTAGTGCTTCTGCTAATATTGAAGATAACATCCTTGGCAAAAATGATAGAAAAAGAAAAAATAGTGGGAATAAAACTCATTGAAGGGCTTGGGCTTGTTTAGTGTAGAAGTGACTTATTTTAAGAGTGCTTAAAACCAAATCTCTTTCCCCTCATCAATTTAGTGAACCCTGCACAGGACTGTACTTTTCTTACCTTCAAAAGTAGTATTTCGGAATTCATTGATGAAACTGAGAGGTGATACTGGGATCTGGGAGAAGATAAATTTCTTCAGAATATGTCCAAACAGCAAGACTGCATTAAAATAGCCAACAAAAAAGTCATCTTCCATCTAGAACAGGAGAAAAAGGAAAATGGCAATTTGAGAGTTCATGTTTGTGCCTTAAGGCTACAATAGCTTTGGTGGTTTCCATTTGGCAAAAACTCCAGCATGGAAGACTAGAATCTGCTGAACACCGAGGGAGTAGATGGGGAATGCCACATCAGTGTTCTCCCTTGGAAAAGTAAAGGTAAACAAAATATATTTTTGGTGTATGAAGACAGGGATGTGGTGAAAACTTGTAAGAGGCCAATGTAAAGTTCTAGCATGGTGATCCTGGCGCAGAGGATTCAAGAAATCCTACATTGTAGGTTCTGGGCAGGTCTGCTCAGTGAGACCAAAAGCCCCTGGCTTTGGATTAGACTTTCCGTGTAGATAAGCTGGTGTGATGCCAGCAAGTCTGGGCTTCCAGATGGCCACAGCTCAGGGGCAAGGAGCTGTGCCAGAATTTCCAGCAGCCTGCTATAGCGCTGGCACCCAAAAAGCTTTGAGCCTAGGCTGGAGGATCTGGAAGCCCTGTAAATCCAGCCAGAAGCTTCGGGCTGCCTGCTGGAGAGCTGGAGCTCAAAGCCACAAATCCTGGGAGGAAGTCTACATGTTTAGCCCGATTCCTGGGCAGACAGCAGGAGTATCAGTTTCACTAAGCAGATGCAGGTTTTGCATAGTTTCTGCTTTTCAGGAAATTAAAAAAATACATATTTCCTACAGAGAAAAAAAAAAGTTCCTGTTTTTGAAGTCTAACTGGAAAGCCCCTGGACAGAAACAGCAATGGTTTCCACCACTTACATATATCTGCACACAAAAATCAGTCAACAATTATTAGTTCTGAAATTTCCATGCTCACATTTCAATTACACCTATAGATCTTCCTTCAGTGATGCCTTGCAACTACATGTAAGATTGTCACTCACTCAGACATGGAGTCAGA
>JAVJGH010000058.1:16885336-16900828 GCA_035590175.1 Aviceda leuphotes
AAGAAACGTCATTAGACTCCACCAGTCTGGATACTCCGACAGCATCCCACCTCCCCTGAGGGAGGCTTAAACACTGTGGTTGTGTCCTGGCTGCGAGAGGGCTCAGAGCTGAAGAAAATTTAAATCAGTCACTTTGTCTGAGGGACTTGACTCCTGGAGAAGCATGGGAAATTGCCTACTGTCTTCTCCTACAACTTGAGTTTGGATCAAACACATGTGTCTGTATTTTGTTTCTTTGTTGTTTATATTTTTGTTTTAAGAAGAAGAAAGTGATTTGAGATATTCAGCAAAATTAGGGTTATGTAGCAAATTTAAGGAGGGCAGCAGATGAATGGGCTGAGGCAGCTGGGTATATCAGAAGGATGCATATCACAGCAGAGAAACGCCTAATGGGCCTCACCTATTGTGAGTCGACAATTATACCTGCAACACCAGTAAGTATAAGCACTCACATACATACTCCCCATTGTGCATTTGCAAAGAAATGGGAATTGTGGCCAGTGGCCTCAGGAAAAGCAACTGGGAATTCCTAGTGCCTGGATAAAATGGTGGAAAGTCTAAAGCTCTTAGAGGCACTTCTGAAATATATATATGCTGAATTTGAAAGAGTACAGGACAGAGAAGATCCTGTTAGAACTTGAACCACAGGCTCCAGTTTGGACCCAAAGGTTAAATGATTGAAGTCATTAATCCAAAGTGCCTCAGCCCTGCCCTGGCAAGGTCAGCTTTAGATGTGAGGGCTGGGAACTCCCACAGACCCTGGAAGTTCATGGATTCTTTTGCTACATCAACAGTGAAATAAGTAAGATTGAGACATGGGCACATACATTTGCCCCATGATCACCCATACCATTAAGCTGCCAGCACAGCCCTGGGAATGGTTTTGGTCCTGGCCAGCTAGCTTTATCCCAGACTGTGACTTGCTATGGTGACTGGAGCCATACCCAAAAAGCAGTTTGGACATCTACGCTTAGCTATATGGATGTGAGCTGTGCTGTGTCACTTAGGCTTAGGGCCAGAGATCAGCTCTCAGACCTCATATACAGACAAAGCTTTTCAGGCTACCATGGATAAGGCCAGTTTACATCATGCCTCATCTATAAAGATTTTGTAATTAGTAATATAAAGATTTTGTAATTAGTAATATGAAGATGAAATTGAACAACATAAAACTTAGGTTTTTATTCTAAGAAACATCTCTGAAAAGTTAGATTTATGTAGTTATAAAGATGTTGAAGAGACAGTTATAAAGTGGAAGAGTTATAAAGTGGAAGAGTCATACCACTCATAAATCATTTTAAAATGGAATAAACAGAGCCTAGAAAAATATACTGAAAGCCATATTTACATAATTGTCTGGTTGGGCAGTGTATGAAAATGTACAATATCTCATATGAACAGCTCATGACCATTCTGACTTTGGACTCTGTGGTTCTTGCATGCCTTCCTGTACTGGGTAGTCCACAGGATGACATTAACCCTACCTGCTCCATCACTGCCTTAGAAAAATATTACATGAGCTAAAGAGGATGTTGTAGAGGATGTGCCATGAATTAAATACTAAGCAGCTTAGATAAATGGCAAGACATGAGGAAAGATGGCAATGGAAAACATTTTGTGAGAGCGCATTTCTTCAACAAAACAGTTCCACTCAGACTATTTCCATTACCTCTATCCTTCAGCAAACTGCAGAGAAAAGAGAAAAAGCAAAGGTGATACTTTACTTGAAGAGATCTATCAGGATGATAACAATGTCCTTATCCACTTCTCCCGTCCCTAGGTCTGTGCTGACGTCAGCTGGAGAGCCACACATGATGATCACTACAGATTGGGCAAAAATGGAGAGAGATTGGTGAAAGGTACAGACAAGAAGAGGACATTTGCCTGCTCCCCCATGCCTGAGTAGCAGGCAGTAGAGCCATGCTGGGCTAAGGCACATTACCTGTGCTGTGCTGGGACCCAGGCACGGAACTACAGCCTCTCTGCAGCAAGACTGTGATATTTGAGGGAAAGTGGTAAAAGGTGCCTCAAAGCCTGCACCATTTCCTGTCTGGTTGCATCACACCACTACCATTATCTCACTTAAATAAGCATTGGCAGTTCTGATGCCATACAGACTACTGAATATGAGCATTTCTAAGATAAATGGCATTCAGGTAATAGTTTCATTGGTTTACTTATTACTCTCATGCTCACTTCGCCTGCTGATGCCAGGTGCTTAGTCTTAGGGGAAGACAAGGTATTTCCTCATCCATTTTTCTAGTTTAGGTGCATCACTTCCAGAAGAAGTGCTCCTTGATGGCACAGATGAGGCCCATATATGTACCAGGGCTGCAAACACAGGAATGGTAGAGAGCTAAGCATTCTTGTAGTATCTAAGGCCCTTCTTAGGAGGGTTGTGGTTCCTGGATTTCTGAATCTGTCACAAAATGGAGCTTGTGCTTAGATGGGACAATTCACCCCCAAAGCTCTCTGGAACCAGGATGTTCCCCCATATTTTATGGGGATGGAGAGAGGAATCTAGGAACTTCATGCCATTTTACGTTTGTATCTATGTGAAATGATGTATCTGTGTTTCTCCACCATTTCTGTGGAAAGACTATTCCTAAAATGTAACTGAGGGGTGTGTCCGTTTTCCTGGGAAAAGCAATTAACCTGCAGGGGAGAGTGCACCCTCAGCCACCCCATACCATTGCTTTTCCGGTTTGGATCTTTCACAGTTTTTTTTAGCTGCTCCGGAGTCCTTAAAATCTCCTTGAACTTCAGGTTTTCAGAGAATTGTGTGATTCCAGCATCTAGTGCATTCATGTACCTGTCACAAGGGAGCACAGATATTGTCAGAAAATTGCTAGCTTCTCATATTCTCCTAAATAAACCAAAATGTGAGACAGGCTGTTTACAGCACACAAGAGCGTAAGGTGGTATGGAACATTTTTTTATGCAGCAATAGAGGAGAGAAAATCAATACAGGGCATGAAAGACTTAGAAGTGTTTGGAAAGTCACCCAGAGGTATTTGAGCCTGGTTATACAAAGGATGGCTTTGGAGAATACAATGATGTAATAAGACATTAACAATTAAGAAAAGAAATCAGGGATATGGGGAAATTACAGTAAGTGAGACTAACTGGGAGGCAATGCTAGGAAGCTCTGCTGTTTTAGGACATCAGTGGTAACCTTAGAAGACACATGTGAAAGTTCAAAGGAGTAAATGGGAGCTGAGATTAAAAAACACGCATGTATCCTGACTGTGAGAGAAGTGAAGGAAGAAAAGTAGCAACAAAAAACCCCTATACTGACTCAGTTAAAACTTGAAGGGGAAAAATTAGGATAGCAAAAAAAACCCAAACAAGTGAGTAGAAGCTAGCTTAAAGATTAAGCAAAACCACCCAACTCCTAAATCCTAGTCCTGCCTCAACATGTTGTGTCTGAGAAGAGACAATCTGTCTGAAATAAAGTTAATTCAGAGGGAAAACCAAAAGACATCTCTTTGTTTTCAGACTGCTTATCTTTTGATCTAGCAACACTGAGATCCCAGTCCTATAAACTACCGAATATCTTTTGCTTCCCTTTTTTTTCAGGAACAGAATCATTAACCATTAATTTACAGGAACATATGCATAGTTAAGACATAACCTGATTTTGCTATCACTGTGGGTATTCACTTATTTTTGTACATATATGGGGAAAACAGCTAGCCCATGCTGTATAACTTGTGCTTTAACAAAAATGGATTTTTTTAAATTAGGCAGTTGAAAAACCTTCAAGCTAACAGTTTCTATTAAAGCAGAATGAGATGCATTTTTACAACTAATTAAGATGAAAAATAGGCAGAGATACAAAATTAATTTTAATTTTTTTTGTTAATTCAACAATAAATAAAAGGAGTTTAAACAATTCTGAAGTCATAAAGAAGGTCCCGAACAGACATATTAATAAAGACAAGATAAGAAACACTTGGGAAATAACTTACATGCATTGACTTCCCTGAAAGGTATGAAACCTGCAGGATTAAAGGGATTTAGCTAAAGTGTGTGAAGTGCATTGGCAATTACAGCTGCAAACATGGAGAAATAGAGGTTGTCATAAGAGATAAGTGAAGTGCACTGATGTTTCAAAGCATCAGAGAGGTAAGCATAGCAATTACATCATGTGATCAAGTTGCTATCTATACTAAATAAGAACAAGGAAACAATAAAAGTTTCAAAATATCTACAAAACAGTGAACTGGAGAACAGTTTTTAGGCCCCTTAATTCAGAAAAAAAAAAATCTGTATATAAAATATTCTCTAAGTACATACTTATGTTCCTCTGAAGCCAATAGAGTCATAAGTTTTGCTTAAACTTCTGCAAGTTCCTCAGGTTATGAATTAGAAAGATAAATAATAGTTATTTCCATGAATTCTTAGCTGCATTCATGCTACATTTATAAAATTAGCAGGAGAAACAATTTTTTTTTTTAATTAATCAGCATTTTATGTCCCAAAATCAGAAAAAAAAATTCAAAGGCACATAGAAACACTGACATGAACTGAAAATTAAAGAAGAGTCAATAATAGAAGAATAATGACAAATTTCGGTATATTAAAGATTCTATCTGACTAAAAATAGCCTTTGATTTTAGGCAAGGAGGAAACACAGCATTCTTGAGAATCAAGCACAGGCTGATGTTTCAGGTCACAAAGTGAAAACTGTCTCCTTTGCTCCAAACCAGTGAGAGCACAGCTTAAACTCTGCAACAATTGGGGATCACTTTGGAGTAACAAGAGTGCCCACAGATTGAAGCCATTAATGTGGAGAAATATTACAAGAGCTTGATAAGACCCCTGACCTAAAAAGGCATCTATGGAGAGCCCGCTAGAGGAGCCTTTCTTGTCACACTATTTACATTAAGGATGCAGTAAACAGGTATTTCCAGCAGGGACAACATGTAGGCTATGCTGTCCACAGGAAAAACCAATGCTTGAGAACACTTAAAAGTAGTCTGAGTGAAACATTCAGATATGTAGTACAGCTAAAGGGTATAATTTATCTTTTCTTTCTCTCACTCCTTGGTAGCCATAAGGCACCTCCCAAAATGTAGGACTCGAAGGACAGCTCGTAAGCAGCATGTCTGAGGATGGAGATGGAGTTTATCAACAGCCAGGTCAGAGGTGGATTCAGATCTTACCAGAAGCACGCCTCCGAGTTTTCATTCCTCTTGTAAATGTAGGCAGATTCCCAAGTTGTGGTTTTGAATGGCAGCTGAGATTCTTTCCAAAAATAATAGAAGAATTCATTCACTTTCCTGGCTGGGGTCAAAAGGCGGGTTAGGTTTACTTTGTAGTCACAGGATAGTCCAAAACTCCCTACAGAGATCAGAGGCAGGCTCAGTATTGTTTCAACTCTGAAGGGAGAGACAAGAGGACAAGTGTGAACGGATTGCTGTCGCACCAAGGCAGCTACCACATGATTTCCATCCTTGGCTACCTCTCCTCTTGTGCCCTGCCTTAGTTTAACAGCAATTTGAACCTGAAACAGAAGGCTCCTTCAGAACACAAGCAGATTTTGAGTCAGTATTGGCATTGAAAAGCCCAACTGAACTGGTCCAGGCAGCTTCTCTCACTGCCCCCAGTTCCCCAGCCCCTTTCAGGTACCATGCACCATGTCAGCCCAAGGGCTGGACAGGACTCCAAAGGCTCAAGGACCCATCCAATTCTGCTCCCCAGCTGCCATTAACATGGGATAGATTTGATCTCTTTATTAGGGTGGTGCTGGAGGGTGACAGCTTTTTGCCACCAAAAAAGCTTTACTCCTACAAGTCAAAGGAAAGTCTTTTCATTTCACTATGGCATATTTTAGGAGCTGTAAACCAGCAGCATTCAGGAAGAAAAAAACTACGGCAACCCTCTGCTGGCAGGCAATTTGTAAAACAAAGATATTTTTTATCCAAAGAGACAATAAGTTTTTAAGGTTAAATGTATTTTCCTGGATGCTGCAATCTTATCAGACTAGACTAAAAATATTTTAGTTCTTGTATGGTAAGTGTTTTCTTATGACAGGGAGTTTTGCCTGCAAAAAACGTGGCCATTAGGGTTGTTAGCATTATTGTGACAAAACTTTATTTTCCAGGTAAAGCCCACTTACCAAATTACAGGGTTATACTTGTTGCAAGAGAAACAGACACAGATGATGTAATAAGTAATGCCAGGGAGAGTATTTCACTAATGAAATGGACATTTTTCTGACTGACTTAGAATAGACTATTTCAGTTGGGAGGGACCTACAGCGATCTTCTAGTCCAACTGCCTGACCAATTCAGGGCTGACCAAAAGCTAAAGCTCGTTATTAAGGGCATTGTCCACAGACAGGCCTTTTAAACACTGACAGGCTTGGGGCATTGACCACCTCTCTAGAAAGCCTGTTCCAGTGTTTGACCACCCTCTCAGTAAAGAAATGCTTCCTAACATCCAGTCTAAACCTTCCCTGCTGCAGCTTTGAGCCATTCCCATGCCTCCTATCACTGGGAACCACGGAGAAGAGCTCAGCACCTTCCTCTCCACGTCCCCTCCTCAGGAAGCTGCACAGAGCAATGCAGTCGCCCCTCAGCCTCCTTCTCTCCAAACTAGACAAACCCAGAGTCCTCGGCCGCTCCTCATAGGATGTGCCTTCCAGCCCTGCCACCAGCTTTGTTGGCCTCCTCTGGACACATTCAAGGACCTTCACGTCCTTCTGACATGGTGGGGCCCAGAACTGCACACAATACTCAAGGTGAGGCTGCACCAACGCTGAATACAGCGGGATAATCCCCTCTTGACCGGCTGGTTATGCTGTTTGATGCTTTCCAGGATGGAGTTTGCCCTCCTGGCTGCGAGGGCACACTGCTGGCTCCTATGGAGCCTGCTGCCAACCAGCAGCCCCAGCCCCCTTTCCGCAGGGCTGCTCGCCAGCCGCTCCTCTCCCAGATTAGAGTTGTGCCCGGCGCTACTCCGTCCTAGGTGCAGAATCCGGCATTTTGTCCCATTAATCACTGCCCAATGATTTCCTGAATTAGAAATGTTGAATTTGGAGGAAGACAGGCAGACTAATCACAAACCACGCTTCTGTCGCAACATCCCAGCAGCCGCTGTGCTTACAGAGCTCTTGCAGTTAACAGTCAGTGTTGCTCAATGTCTGTTTGACAAGCCAAAGATGAAACCCAGCGAGCGGCAGCCGAGCGCAGGCAGCAGCCGGGCCAGGCTGCTGCAGGCCCTGGGCACTCCTGCCCCGCAGCCCATGGAGCACCCTTCCCACATTTAAAGTGCTGTGAAGCGAGGCACTTGTTCTGATTTGCAAAGCTATTGCACCAAGGGCAAAAGCCAGACACCTGTTTGTTAGTGTTCTTCATTGCTTTGCATAAACTTCCGCTATGCATAGGTTTTACTGGTTTAGCTGTGTCAGAGTCCGAGGACAAGACTTTGGCATCATTCTGGGCAGCTCCATATCCAGCAGATAGAAAAGCAAACACAAAGTTAGGAGGCACTATGGATAAAATGGGGTATATTGCATAATAGTTCAGCATGGTTCTATACATGTGTAAGACTTACTCTTTTAATTCTTCTCTAAATCAATCAATCACATGTGTTCACTGGTAACATTGCATTCACTTCTGGTCATGCCACTCAAAGAAAAGTATAGAGATAAAAGCAGATGAAGCTTGAGGTAAAAGGGTCTCAATCTTCCCAGTATCTCTCAGTGAAACCAGAAGGCTACCAAAGTTTAAAAAGGGAAGTGATTCACACGGATAACCATATGGATTTGTATGTCATGATTGATGGGGGGGGTTAAATGATTTATGCTAGAAGTCTGCAGATTCAGCTTACAGTTTTCCTAGTATCTGAGAATGAACATATTAGTGTATAATATAATACAGAATAGAATTATATAGGTTCATGTATAATATGATAGTAGAGAGATTAATTCTTCAGGAATGTTTCCTCAGGCAGAAGAGTTAGGATGAAACTGGCTGCTCCCCGTCTAAACATTCTTTACTGAAGACGGTTGGAGGTTTTGGATCTTCTCTTGACATGTGTAACTCAGGCCCCTCTCAATGACTGAACACCCACCCGGAAGGACCCCTGTTGCTGCAGTACTGCAATGTCTACATGGCTCAAGCTAACATCTCTTTCCTGCTGCAGTTGCTGCAGAGTTAAGTCTTTTGAGCCCCTAATCAACCAATCAACTTACTGTCAGCAATTAGAAAAGTTTCCCTGCTAGCAATGGGATTTCATCAATGTGCTTTGGAAGTGGATTTTCTTCTCCATACCAAACATAGTGGCTATGTGTAAGAGTCTTACTGCCTTGACTGTACACCTCAAGGTGTCTGATGTATCCTAAACCCCAATGTCTCTGCTGGCTTGTTGTACACAAAACAACTTTGTTCAGCAATTGATATTTTTAACATCACAATATTGGGGGGAAGAGGTCATACTTACGAGACCATTTGGTAGGTGGCATAAGTGCAAGCGGGTCCTATGATGACACAGCCAAGTGTGCCAGTATCCTGCAAGAGATCAGAAAGGGTCAGTAGTAGGGACAGTGCAGTGGACTGGCAGAGAGAGGAGGATGGGAGAATGAAGAAAACTTTAGGACTTGAGAAGGCGTCACAGAATTTACCCAGCAAAAGCAAGAACAGGTAGCAAAGGGCTACAGAAAGGTTAAAAGAACAAACCTAGAGTGAAGGAGGGAAGAATCGCAGAAAGCCGAGAAAAGGCAGAGGACAGAATAGTGCCTATGAGTATGACCTTTGTTAAGAGACAGACAGCAAGTTAGGATTAAAATGTTGTAATTGTTACAATTGCAGATATGAAATTACATCCCCCAGCAGTGTTTGCACTTGCAAAAGAAAGAGGCGTTGGAATTACAAGATACTGTTTATCAGAAAAACGATTAGATACGTGCATATGAAGCTTGTATGAAAAAAATCCTTCCATGACCACCAAATGAGGCCTGACCAGTAGCTTTGTGTGTCATGAGGGACTTCTTAACCAAGACTATAGCACGTGCTCATACATTGGTAGATTTGAGAATTCACATTGGATTGACAAAGCTTCACTCAGAGGTGGCAGTTTTTAGACAGAGAAAATCCACTGAAACACAGCTTCTTGTAAGACACCGATTCTAACTGAAGCTTTTCCCCATATTAGGGTGTTCACATAGTTTCTCCCACGTGACTTCTAGTGAGAAGTGAGCACTTAATCTTTGCCCTCTGGGCATAGTTCCATACACGTTTCTTTGGTATCAGTGCCAGCCTAATAATCTCTCCACCTGCATGTTCCCATCCTGGCACGGCTCCTTTGTGTATTTGTGTAAACTGATGGTGAACCAGATCAGGGTCTGATCCAGTTGGAAATGGAAGATTTTTGCTCTGCTTGGGCTGTTTGAGGGTTTGGATTTGGGGTTTTGGGTTTTGTTTTTAATGGATTGCTTTGGCTATGTGACCACACAAAGAGCGGTGCAGATATAAAAAAAGAGGACAACTTAAGCATAGGAAAAGGAGCGTGCAGTGGAAGGCAGCTTTAGCCAGCGCTGCCACCAAATGTCTAATGACAGCCTCCAGGAAGCATTCGTTGAATCTCTCTCCAGTATTTGCCTGCTTGTCTTCACAAAACCTACAGGAACATCTTCTGTTTGAAAACTTCACTTCCCTGTCAAATTTGTTTGGAACTGAACGACAGGACCAAAAGTTAATAAGGAAAGACAGAGCGATACATGCGCACACACACAGAGAAAGAAAAGAAGTCTTGTCTTAGGAAATCAACTTAAAGAAGCCTGCTACTCACATAAATTTCCTTGATAAGTTCCACGCCTTCACAGGTGCTGGTACGACAGCCTTGTGAGACATAGAGTGATGAGGTAAAGGTGTGGAAGGTGGCATTGACTGTAACATTCTCCCCTGTAACACAAATGTAAAAGTAAACAGCATCATGAGTTGCAGATAACCACTAATATACTGTATACCTCTTCTTCTGACACAGGTCTGAGCAGTCTTATGCTAGGACGTCTCCCACCAAAAAGCTGCTGGAAAGTCTACCTACCACCTAACCCCCACTACTTAGCATAGGACTGTAGAATTTGCTCCAGTGTGGACTGCTGACAACTTCTGCTGAGTGTTAGTACTTTCACTACAAAGTACTTTTAGTGTTGGCCATTATTAGGGCCATTTTTTAAGGCTCTGTAGGAAGTAACTGAGAGACCACTTTCCAATAAAATTGGACAAAATCTTTTCAACTAGAGGGCAGAAAGGGAATAGGTACCATTTCTTTGGAACCTCTTTTTTCCCATGATATTCTAGAGAGTGACAGTAGATTGGTGATATTGAAAGGAGAGGTAAGATACCAAAATAAATAAAAGCATCATCTGCAGTGACATATGGACTGCAGATTCTTTACACTTCAAGTCATAATGTGATCGACCAATGGGGTCAAGAGGAAAATTATTTTCAGAAAGTAGAGGCTAATCCAGACAGGAGAGGAAGCAAGGGCATCCCAGTTACTGCACTAGGTTGATCACTGGTGTTGTCTGATCCAGTTCAGCAATTCCCATGTTCCCAATCCCAACTAAACATCTTCAGAAAAGCATGCAGGAAGAGTCTGCCCAAACACCATGAAAGCAAATATAGTTCTGCCCATCTGTAGAGCACTTCTGTTTTTACAGAGGGAGGTCGTTATTTCTGTAAGATCGACATAAGGGGAAGGGACAGGCAAGGAGCCTGTCTGGGGAGCAGTTTGTTGAAGGTCAGATGAGTAGAAAGCTGTGACACAAAGTCTGACAAGAAACCACGGCAGGAGAGGGATAACCAACACCCATTGCCTTACCTGTCATCTGGAATTCATTTTGTATCCTTTTCAAGGCTTGCTTCACAGCTGATTTCAAATTATCAGTAGTTGATGGGAAGTCCGAGCAATTCATAAGCATCACATTGATCACATAATTGTTGTTGCTACACTCATTTGAACCAACTTGCTGCAGCAGCTGGAGTGAGAAAAACAAAGGCCAAAGGGCCAGACCCAAAATCCGTTGCTTCATTATTGCTCAGTTTAGACCCATTGTGTGTGCTCTTTCTTTTCCTTTTCTCTTCCAACCCTCTTTCTTTCAGATACTTTACATTGGTTTTGTTCTTGGGTAGGATAAAAGAGATCTCCACACTGTAGATTCAAAGACAACCTGTAGGATTCTTCTCTCAGGCACTTCCCTCTCCCCCTCCCTGCCTTCACAGCTGCCCACCCCTCCAGTGTACTAGGTGGCACTTCTGTTTGTGAAAAACTAGCAACAGCAAAACTCAGGAAAGGAGAGAGAGGTTAAAGGTTGCTGTGAATGTTTGCTCATGGAAAGGCTGAGGCTATAAAACTGAAGCATTACCTGAACCCTTGCCTGATAAGGGCACTAACTCTTCATCACAGGGATGAGCTGAGAGAAGGAAGGGGAGGGGGAAAATGGACTGTAAAGGTGACTCTTTAAAATGGGAATACAATACACGGTCCGTTAAAGCCTAGAGGAAAACAGATGGTTACTTCATGTTTGCATTGCCCTACAGCTTTAATTTTTACTTACAGAGTAGACTCAGCACAAAGCTTGTCTGCTCATACTCACCCAGCATTGCACACCAAAGTGCCCCAGGTCTACCCCAGACACATTGCTCCCAGACAGCACAGGTCTCCTTGCCCATTCCCACCTTGCCAGATGGCTGCTCAAATGGGGGCCCAACATACTCATGCTTTATGCAATGCAACCTCTTGCATCAGGTAAGAATTAACAAAGCTCGAGGCAACACCTCAGACCTGTGGGACCAAAGCTGAATTATAAATGGCATCGCTAAAAGGTACACACTAAAGGACACTGTGGCATTGTTCCTGGGTCAGGTTCTTGGGCTTTCCTGAGTATTTTTCTTGAGAATGGTCTCAGGGAAGGTAGGTAGAATGAAGGGAAGACAAAAATCCCACAAGCCTTATGGATAAGTCTGGGCACAAAGGAGAAATGCAAGGTAAAAGAAATCAACAGGCAAATTTAAATAAAGTACTGAGTGTGATCGGTCTGAATTTGGGGTGTTTGTGCACACCTACAGCAGCTTCTGTTTTTCTACTGGAACCTGGACTAAGGCTGTCAGATAATAAATCAGCTTGCTTTTATTACCTTTCTGAAATAATTCTAAGACAAGGAAAATAATCAGCAACAGTGTAAGTAACTGTGCTTTTGGTATAAAACAGAACTGCAATCACATGGTTTCTTTCAAAGCCTGTATTTAAAAGGTGTTGAATACACTCCAAATATATTTGCACAGACTTTTTACATTATCCTATTTTAACATCAAATGATTATTGCTGGAATCTTTCTTGTCCCAAACAACAGAGGAGACCATGAACCAGCATTTAAGAGCAGACCTAGAACACCTCAGCATATCTAATCTAGCATTTGTAATTAGTAATACAGTAATTCTAAATTAGCAGTCTGTCATGTAAATATCTGGACTACTATGGCTGGCTAGAGCCACAGACCAAGAATGGAATATCGCTTTCCACATTGAGATCATCTGCTCATCACTGTCCCATTTTCTACATATGTACAAAGTCCTTGAAACGTATCCCATATAAGGCAATAAGAGATTTGTCATTAACTTCAGCAGAGCAAGATTTGTATTTTTATACTACTCTTAGCCTATCTGAGAGAAACGGTTAGCCAGCGTGGATAACGCAAGTAGAACTGAGCATTTTACATTGCTGGTCGCAGAGGGAATATGTAATGGCACTGAGGTTTCCCTGGTTTCGTATCTTTTCTCATATTTCTTTGGTTTTCATAGCAGCTTAAAAACATCCTTTAAAAACAAAAGGTAAAATCAACTATAGCCTTAGCACAGCATTTCTTTTTACTCTCTCCCTTGCTCCCTCCCTTCACAGTGCCACAGGGAGTCCCCAGCCAGAACATGTTATAAATGGGTCGTTGACCACTCAACTTTCTAATTGCCTCGTGTGCGTAGTCTCTCAGTGTCAAGTCCCATCATGGGAGCACGCCTTGAGCATTGGGTGACGTGAAGCAGGAGGGAGCATGGCAGAAGGGCTGCAGCTAGGGTGAAGCAAGCGTTCCCCAGAACCGGCTGAACACCACGCTTTCCCTTGTACCTCGGGGCTTTGCACATCAGACACAGTTGCCCGGCACACTGATCAGTAATATCTGCTTCATGGCATAAGAGAGACAAAGAAAAGCTGTGGCATCATGCTGTAAACGTGAGAGTTATTGATACCATAGATGATCGTGAGGGTAGAGAGAAGAAAAAGTAAATGTCATACATGTAAAGCACAAAACTTGATGGGCCTGCCACAAGCAAAAGCAAAAACTTCTGTATATTTGTGTTTGGTGCTGCCTATGCCTGAGGGATCTTTAGTCCCCGGGGAATAGAAGAGGTGAGACATCAATGCCAGTCCATTCATAGTGTGCTGGCTGCAGAATGAAGCTAAGCTCCCAATGACCACAGACAACTTCATCTAATTCTTTTGTAATGTCCAATCTAGCAGTCTATAAAACCAAGAGGTTACCAGTGACACGAACCAGCCAGATATGCCCAAAAATCTTCCATATCTCTTCAGGGCACTGCCCCTGCTCTCTCAGTAAGTTCTCTCCAACCGTGAGCCAGCTCTCACACCTCAAAGCTTAGTCAGGGAGGGATACAGTTCAGAAACACAGGAGTAAAATTATGTGTCAGAGGAAAATAAAAAAAAGCTTTTTGACTCTCACAGGTGACTGCAGCTTTAATTAGAAATACTGTCTTACAACAGAACTACAAGTAATGGGATCATCCTGAAGGCAATGCAAATGACACTGCCTTCCCCCAAAAGAATGTGACAGCATGGAGACGCAGGGCAAGAGACTCAAACACAGTGAATATCCTGCCTAATGTAACCTTTCCTGACACCCCCTGGATAAGCCACAAAATTTATTCCAAAAATATCTTTAAAGCACATCTTCTAGAACTACTTATTCTCTTTTAAAAGAGTCAAGGTTTAATTACTTTCTAAGGCATAAAGTGCTAAGAAGCTGCATCTGACATCCCGAGTGCATTTTTTCTAGCTGTGGCTTCTAGGTATCAGCTACTGTTATTGTCTTGTCAGAAAGATAAAAAAGATCCTAGCATTAAATATCTTCACTAAGTGCAAGGATCTATGCAAAGAGACAGTTCTTAGGTGTACATCAGTTTGAGTACCTCATCTTTGTAATCCTACCATTATTAACAGCTAATGGAGATCTCCCCTTCAATCACTGAACACAAACCCTGTAGTTTATCACTTACTCTGCCTTGAGAAGCACAGGTATGATTAAGATTCAGATAGGCAGGCCCTGTATTTATTTGTCTGAAGATAAAATTCAGTCCCTAGCCAACAAGAATAATACTTGTACATGTATCTCATAGCTACAAAACACCATAATAGGTCTCTGTGGGTGTTCTTATAATCTGTGTTAGATTAAAAACACCAATTCAAATTAACTCAGCAGAGAACTTATCATTGGTTTTAGTGAAAAGTGATTTTTAGTGCCTGATTCTACGGCACTATTTGTTCTGCCCTCTGTTTTATTGGATAAGAAACAACCAGATATTATAGGGTGTATTTGAAACAAATAATCAACACTGACTTCCTGATCTAAAACTACTCTGACATGTTCTCTCAGTCTTCTGGAACATTCAGAGACACTCAGACAGAGAAAAAGAAACTGTGAGAGCCAAAAATAAACCCAAAGACTTGTTCCTGTAAATCTTTCAGCCTATGTAAGATTATGTTCTACAGAACATTTTCCAGTTCTTTTTTAATGGTCCATGTGACAGGGCATTCCTCTTTTCACTGGCTTCTTTTTTGTAGAGTCTGAGTCCTGAAAAATGGAAATTATAAGCCAACTTGGGCATCACAGAGTACCTTTGCCCATCCAGCTCATATTGTAAAAGTGCAACCATATTCAGAACAAGGCACTGTGTATGTCCAATACCTTTACTGCAGTCATTTTTAGGATCTTTTCACTGGCATGTAGCCTAATTTCTTTTTTACTTAATTACAAATCGTTATTTCCACTTGATCACTCAGAGAGGAGAAAATAGAGAGAAGACAGGGAATGAAAATTTCAGAAAGCTCAGAAGAGCCAAAGACTTATGTAAAAGTATCAGCTGCCCCCAGTCAGTCAAACTACTACTGTGGAAGTTGGCACCAATAGTCCTAGTAAGTCCGAAGACAATGTAGACATATTGTAAGCTCATCTTCAATTTCTTTGGTACCCATGTTGGGGTTCAGAAACTCTTCTGCTTTTTTTTTTTTTTCCTGTTAAAAGAATTTTCCCCATACGGGTTGCTAGGGGGGCAAATGGCTGAGTACTTAAGAAAAACCAAGGCTGGCTACGGGGTGGGGGTGCATGGGACTTCTTTTTTTTTGTTTCACCTGGGTGCCAGAGACTGTTCCGTCTTGGACACCGGGAGAGAGAGGGAGGTTGCTTTGCTTCGG
>JAVJGH010000058.1:16908241-16927125 GCA_035590175.1 Aviceda leuphotes
CGCCGTCGCCGGGCCTGGGCCCGGCGGGGCTGCGGGGCGAGGGGAACCCTTCCCCTGTCTTGTGTCCCCCTCGTCTCCTTCTGCAGCCGTTCGGCCCTGCTACGGCAGCTTTTCCCCTCGCTTCGCAGAACGAGGTTTGGCAGGTGAGGGTTGCCTGCTGCTTCCCTCAGAAATATGAGAGCAGCTCCACCCCAGCAGCACCCGCAGTTGCCAAACTACCCGAGATATGAGATGGCCTAGTATTTACCTTGATTGTCTATGGGGCTTTATAAACTGTGTGGCAGCTGTCCAAATTCTTTATTCTTTCTTCTCTACAAAGTTTAAACGGCACGTGGGTGAACAGGAGGATGCCGACCTTTGGATCGGATACTCTGCCTTTCACTTGGGTGACTACAAGAGAGCGCTGGAGGTAAGGTGGGGAAATCCTGCTCTCCGAGGTTGGAAAACGGCATGTTGTGATAAAGCGATGACAACAGGAGGAAAACACTCTGTAATGGGGAACAGTTCTGCCAGCCACTTAAGTTACAAATGTAGGGTGGTAAGGCAGATGCTGTGGAAAGCGGTTTGGATTCAAAAGAAGAGTATTTGCCTGTGAAAATAGACCTTCTTAAATGTTATCTACTGTCTGATTTAATACTAGGCTCAGTAGCCTAATTTGTGCTTTTAAATGTTATAATTCATGTCCTAAATTTTCCATTCCCTTTTTACAACTAGTTTTTCACAGTTTCATTTTTCAGGTTTCATTGTGTCTTTGTCTTCGTTGTGTAGCTTATCTGTAATGTGCATGCGTTTTTTAATTCTTTCTTTAGAGGTTTATGCCCCTGGCCATTTAATGTACTTTGTTGTTCTTCTCTATGTTTTCTTTATTAGGTAATTAAATGAGATGAGACAATCTTGTTTTCCAAAAGCTTTAACGCACTAAAAGACATGTTGATTATTCAAATATGCCTACATTGTTAATATTTTCACCATACAGTGCTGTTGTGTCTCTTTCAGTGTATGAGTCTATATGCAATTCTTCTCTTGTGTCCATTTATTCTCCAGTGAAACTCAATTTGTTGCTAGTCAATTTGTTGCCACTGTCCCTGGGATCCCTTTGTCTCCTCAGTTGTGCTAGCATATTTCTCTGTAGAAGTCTTAAGAAATTTTTGTTGTCTGCCTTGCTCTGCGCCTCCGATGGCTGGAGTCAGCATGCACACCAGAACAGGGAGTGTTGTGGAGTGGTGTGGTGATACCCACAGGGCTGTGTATAAGCCAGCGAAGATTTGAAAACAACTCAGTCTGCCTGGGCATAGTTTGTGTCATTGCTGTATTCCTACAGATGTGAATTGCTGGGTCCATACAATGCAGTGTTGCACTGTTTAAGGTGTATTGGTTTCAGTCAGTGTCAGCTGGGGGAGATCTCCATCACGATTCACAGTGAAGAATAACTGTGAAGTGTAACTGGTTTTGCAGTCTTTTGACTTGCTTTCCCTGGAAGATATATCAAAAACAGATGATAATTTGAAGTATTAACAAAAGAAAATAACCACAGAGAAATAAATTGTAGAACAATGATGATATTTTCTCTTTTAGATAAAATTAGGTGTTTAATTATAGTAATACATGGTCAAGTGCGCAAGATTCATATGTGAGGTGGAAATAGAATTTCTAAGGCTCCTGAGTAAGTTCACAAGGCACTTTCCCCCTTAAAAAAATGAAGAGGAAACATCCATTGGAGATATTAGAAATGCTCAGTGAATCAAATTGACAGTATGCACAGTATAGAATGTAGAATAGTAGTATAGGACATACTGGTAACTTAATATTCATGTTTACAGTTGTGGAATTTAAAGATTATGAATGTAAAAATTAGCTGTTAACAGGGAGTGAAAGTTTAAAAAAGAAAAATGTTTATATACAAATGAAAAATAGCTTGCAATTCCTTTTGAAATAAATTCTGCTATTTGGAATACCCAATAGGTGCTTTTATAGCTAGAGCAGATTTTAAATGTGTCCTTCAACTAAAGAGTTAACAGCTTTTTTTTTTTTGAGGTTTTGTACGTGGTGTTTGATTCACCACTAGGTGATGCTGTTGATTCAAGTTTTTAAAAACTGCACCATCCGTTGTCTTTTTCCTGTTTTTCTGCCCAAGTAGGGACGATAAAAGGTTTGCGTGCATAGTTTGGTTTGCTTGTGTGTGTTTTTTAAGTGAGAGATCACAGGGCCTACCTTTTCAGATTTAAGACTGATTCTTGGCACAGGCATGAGTCCTGATAACTTTGTCATTTTGTGGCGGCATGTGCAAAATGAGCCTGTGCATCTCAGCCTAGCTTCTTTTGGGACAGAACACTGTAGCTGTCATTCCCAAGCACGTGGTAATCAAGGGAAAGAGTGCTGACTGTGGAGGCTGAATTGCGTTTTGCTTATCAGCTTCAAGGTTGAAGTGTGATACTGTATCATCTCTGCTGTGTTACAGAAGCATTGTTGCTGTACTCTCAAGGACAAATTCCTTGATTATCTATACCCTCTAGATCTTGGAGCACTCTTTGGGGAGTGCCAAGAGCATTGTAAATAAAATACTATGGATAGAAGATTCTGCAGAATTCTCCAGAGTGACATAACACACTGTCTAAATGATTCATGCTCCTAAGTGCCTGCAAGTGACAATGCGTAATCTGTGTCACAGTATTCCCAGTTCATGGTTCGTATTCCATATACCTGATGCGGGTCTTAGGATTAGAGCAGCATAATTTCTTTTTACTTACAATACTTTCATAGTGAGCCAGGCATGCTGGTTGCATGGCAACTTTTGGAGAGGCTCAGGAATTGGGGTGAGGTGGCTGTCATCCATTACTGGGAGAAGCAGGGGAAAAAAATGAAAAACGCACAGACCTCCAGCTCCAAGAATATCTTCAGAGAGAACGACAGCAAAATATCTGGCACATTTGTGTGAGAGAATTCACATTCTCTTATCACAGGCACACCAACAGTCAGGTATTCTCTAGGTAGAGCACTAACCTCAGCTTCACTAGGGTCACACTTTCCCCTTCTTAGTAGGTAGATGCCTTTCTCGATGGATATGCCACCAACACTGGTTTGTCTGGTGGGATCATCCCTACTGCTGTACACCAGTTTACAAATGGTACTGCACTGAACTCAACTCTTTCAGCAGTCATGGTGGCAGTCCCTCCCTGGGGACTGTTTAGCTTCCTTCACTGACAAATTGATTTTTACTAACACTGAGTGGCTAGTGTCTTCCTGGCATCATATGGCAACCAGAACTCCCCTAGTGCATGACAGTGTCTAATTAGTTTTCTGGAGTCTTCCACATCTGCTGTCCTTAATGGGGAGAAACCCACCTGTCTTTCTGACATGACTTGTTCATAGCGCTAATCTTAAACCTTTCCTGAAAGATTTCCCAGTGTCACCCAAGGACCAGAATCAGAGAGCATCAGTCTGATGATTCTGTTTCTGAGCTGCCTGATCTTATAAATTGAAGCAGACAGGGCCTAAAAATGGGAGAGTTATTAGACATATTTGAGGTACTGGCAACTTAAGAGAGGAATTGGCAAGGGCAGGTGCGCTGCTAGATTGGGTTCAAGAACAGGTTTCACAGTTGCACACTGCACCCTCTGATTGGGCTTAGGCACACAGGATGCTGGCATGGTACAGCTGCTAGATGTGGTAATGCCACTTTGGCCCATCAGCTGCACATGTGAGAGCCAAGCGTGATCCTCAGGCCAGAGCCTTCAATGCATTGTTTTTGTCAAAATCTCACAAACTACATCCAGCAATTGCAACAGTCTCTTCTATCTGCTGCCTTCCTCCTAGCAGAGAATCAGGAGCCAGTCCATCTCTTCACTGGATGGGACCTCCTGCCTACCCTGACTTTGCTCAGGATCATTTCAGTCAAATAGTAAATCATGAAAGGAACAGGGCTATGCTAGGGTAATGGCTCATCCATGAGCAGTATCTGGTCTTCCTTGAGCACTTCTGCTGGAAGTGTGAGAATACAGGTACACTAGAGTTCCTGACAGCTGAAGCTAAAATGTAAGATGTATTTTTGGCTCAGGGAAGTTCTCTAGGCTTCTCTGTCATGACTGTAGCAGGGTTACAGTGAGTGTCTCCACAACTCCTTTGAGCACTTGTGGGGCAGCCGTGTAGGTTGGCCTGTTTATTGGCTCTTCAGGATCTCTGTATATGGGCTTGGAGAATCCAGACAGGGCACTGAGCAGAATCCTGCTCTCCTCAATGTTGTCAGTAGGTGTCCATAGTTGTAGGCAATCAACCTGTCAGCCTGCTTTTGAGGAAAAGTGCATGTGTCTTGTGATAAGTGTGAGAGGTGGAGGAGGGTGAAATAGCATGAAGTTGTTGTGCTCCTGGTTGGCAAAACCATGCCACAGGTCGACTCTTGGGGAAGCTTTGGGGATATTTAGTTTGTTTGGTTTTGTTGGTGTTTCGGAAAGGACAGGGGAAAGCGCTTGTGAAGTAGTCTTTTGAGAGACTGATGTTGAATGCCTTTTAGTGAGGAAAGGGGCAACAAGACATAGTCTGGGCTTATGGCCCAGGACTACATACAGGGTAAGGAACACTAATAGTCCTCCTTTTTATTTACTATGTTTCCATAGATTCGCATTGGTACTGCTAGAGCACTCTTTTATTTATTGCTTGCTTTGAATGGCCAAGTCAGAACATGACTTGTGTTTATGCACTTTGTCTTTTCTAATTAATCTGCCTGAAGCCATAGCTGAAAGAGACCTTTGGGTGCACTTAATCTGAACGGATTTTGAAAGATTCCAGATGGTCCCAATAAACAGCAGTGGCCTGTCTGTCAGAGCTCCTTGGCAGGCCTACATCAAGACTGAACTGGCCTCAGTAGGAAAGGTTGGCCCCTACGTAATTTTTTTTTCTTTTCCTATTTATTTATTTATTTAAAATCTTCTTGAAGGATAGCTAGTCCCTGAAGTACTAGCAAGAGCAAGCTGGCTTTTAAGGGCATGCCTTACCAATATTTTCTCTGTTTGAGAGTGCAGTTTACTTTCACTTGGCAGCGGAAAAAAATTTTCTTTGTGCTTGCAAACTATAAACTTTATTGTTGTCGGCATATTTCTGTTCTTGGGATTCACTGTCCTTTGGGCATGGCTTATTTTATCTTGTTCTATACATCCATCTGTGCCTTTCCCCCAGAGGTAAGAAGCCTTCCACCCATAGTGGCACAATCTGGTAGACTCTCCCTAGGCAGAGGGAAGTTCCAATTCATATGTTTGGAGGAAGAGTACAGAGGCGGCAAGGGGTTGTGTTACTGGGAAGGATGAGAGGCTTATGGTGACTGGGAGTATGTGGATGGCATTCCTTCAGCAGGTCTTGTGAGAACCTCACGTGACCCCACCTACTTTGCCTTACGCTGCCTGTCGGACATGGCTGGGTGGGGAGCAGGAGCACCAGCAGGAAGCATCTTCACTGGGATGGTCCTTCCTAGTAATTTAACACAAACCTGACAGGAAAAAAAAAAAATGGCATCAAGAGGTCTCCCTGCTTCTGGTTTTAGTACCTATTGTAATGCAGAGCAAAGGTATTTGTCTTCAAGACTATCACCGTTCAGTAGCTGCAGAGTTTTTATTTCATTAACAAATAGTAGATTGAAAGATTGATCTCTTAAATTTTTACTGTTTTGCAAATAAGAAATGAAGCAGTTTATGTGGCAGTATTAAGAATAGGTAATGAATGTGGATGTGTAAGAAATATCAGAATATGGTATCTAGTGGCTTTCTGTAGCTGTTGGCTGTATATCTTAAAATGGGAAATGGTGAAGTTAGACACAATTTAGTAATATTTACTGTAATTATATCTTTCTCTACTATGAAATCTTGAATTTGCCCGATGCTGACTTGTAGGCTTGTATTTTAGTGGTCTCCAAACAATTTTGATCATGCACCCTCATCAGTAAAAAATTTTGAGCATGCACCCCCAATGTACATACATACATATATATATATTTATAAATTATATACATGTACTACTGTACTAATATATTATGTAATTATAAAACATACACAAAAATGGAAATTAAAAAAGGCAAGATAAAGATGAAATAAACACTATTTTAAAAATATTTATTTTTGTTATTAAGCGTACCAAAAAAGCTCTCTTCCTGCAACCAATGGTATTGTCTTGCACAACCACTAGGATGCACACACCCCACTTTGGAGACCACTGTTTTAATGTATATTAAGACACTACTTACAGGTTTATAAAAGCATGTTTAACACTTGCCGCAGTAAGTGTTCACAAAGAGATTTCCCTGGTATTTATGGTTCCCAGGCTTTGACTGGAGGAGAAGTTGGGAAAGCATCAGAAAAGACTGAGGAAAAGTTGGTTATGTTGATACCTTTATAACTTAATATATTAATCTTTTATAAATATAAATAGTAGTATATTACTAATATAGAAAAACTATTTATATCATTATATATTTATAATTTCAATATTGACAGAATTCATGCTCCTACAGTGAAGATTTATAGTGCTGCTTGTCCCTGCTGTCTATTCTATTGCTGTAAACAAAAAAGAGCTAGGGACATTGGTTAAAATGTAATAATTTAGTTGTAAGAACTCCAATGAACTTGAGAATAAGTTGTGTGATCTCAGTAATTTAATGATACATTGCAAAATGGTGGAAGAGAGAATAATATTTAATATGTCTGTGCTATTATGCATTTTTAAAAAATCAACCGTCTCTTCTGTTACAGGAATATGAGGCCTTAACCAAACAACCAGCTTGCAATCCAGATGTGTGGGTGAACCTTGCCTGTACATACTTCTTTCTGGGAATGTATACACAAGCTGAACAAGCAGCCTTGAAAGGTGAGATGTATGTCTCTGATGGAAAGAACTACTTCTTGACTTGAACACTTATAGTGTTTTCTAGAGAAAGTATTAAATGCTTCCCCCCCCCCCAGGAATAAAGGATACTTTTAAGCAAAGTTTTTTGGTGTGGGATTTTTGTTTTGTTTTGGGTTTGGGTTTATTTTCGTTTAACAGAAGAGTTACGATGCAGTTTGCTTTCTAAAAATACCTTGGGCAGGTGGAGCAGCTGGAACTGAAAGAAGCATCTGGAAAATAATTTCTCTTGTTAATTTCTAAATACAAAACCCGGTATATGCTGACCAGCAACAGAAAGTTACTTTTCTTTTGACTTGCTCCATGTCTCTGAGCCAGTGCAGATGTAGCTAATTAGGCTAGTGAAAATATAAAAAAATAAGCATCTGAGAGAGTTCAGCATTCTCCCTGATGTGGACAAGGACTTTGTTTGCATAGTTTGAATGACTTAGTATGTGGTCTTGTTGCCTTAGCAGTCAGATATTAGGTATCTGATTCTTCAAATTGTGGAGTTCACTGCAGTCACGTTGTTACAGTTCCACTTTAATCTGAATGTGCATGGGATCATTTAAAGAGGAGGAATGGAAATCAGATTCCAAGGCAGTTTTTACTGCCTAAAAACGTTTCTGCAGTTTAATTTTGTTACCCACCCATCACTTTCTATTTATCTTAGTGATTTATATTGTTTCCCATAACCATAGTATCTCAGTGCTTTCTAAGCAGAATTAGTAGTAGTGATGTTTTCGGTCAATTTCTGACTCTTGCCTTTTTAGGATAAAACTCTTACTGAAATACGAGTTTTCGCTTTTCTTTCTTTCTTTAGTCTTCTATTCTTGGGCTGAAAATAGGAAAAAAACGGAGAAAACAATTGTGTACTTTCTGCTACTGTGGAGGAGTGCCTTCAAAAAGGACAGTATTGTAGTATTTTTTAGAAATAATTACACTCTCGTATCCCTTTAAAATCCTCTGAAAGATCACGCTGAGCTTGAATCCCACAACTGGAAATGTTTTGTTTCCAACTGTAAAAAATTCCGTGGAGAGCTTTGTGTTATCTGTATTGTTCAAGATGAGTGTACTTCTTGTGTATACACATCTTGTGCGTGTATATCTGTGAATATTTAATATTCATAGATAATAATTTAATCTTTAGTGTACCACAAATTTGAGCTTTGGAGATTACAATCTAGGACTTGAACTGGACTCCCCAAATAATTGAGCAATAGAGCTTGAGGTGCCATTATGACCTAAACCATGAGGGAAGCAAGCGGCTGCATCCTATACCAGTTGGAGTCATTGTCATCAGCTTCACATCACGTGAATTACCGAAATCCATTCTAGAGATGACAGATACACAGTTGGGCATGCACCTTTATTAACTGTGAGCTGGAATTGAGAGAAGGTTAATTTTTTCTTGCCTCTTAAGATTAGTTCATAGTAGCATGGTGGGAGGCAGGGTAGGGGGTGTGGTTAGTGGTACTCAGGTGCCGGAGGCAAGGGCAGGAATATTAAAAAAGGAGTGCAAGACTTAGGGAGTGTAGTAGATGAGGGAGGGAACAGAGAATAACTGAGTGCATATGCTAGTAGTATCAGTTCCTGATTTTATGTAATTGTTTAAAAAGGACAGCATGCCAGTTTTTATAGTGAGGTGCTAAACCTTTCTTGTGAGTACTGTAATACTGATGATTTCTGGCTACTTAAGCTTGGTGGGGAGGCAGTCAGAGCTGAAGATTTGTTATACTTGTTCTTTCTCCATTGAAGGCTTCCAAGTGTTGTATATTCCCCTTTCCACTCCCATCACTTCGGTTTCTTACGCTGAGGTTGAACCATTTTATTTTTGCTCAAGACAGATCCTCTTTTAGTTTGGTTTTTTTTAAACATTTTAGGATTGCATCAGTGATGGGTGTTCACAATATATTATTGACAGCTGAGGCTGTCACATCTTGTGATCTCTTCCATGGTTTTGCAAAGATCCTGAAGAAGCAAAATATTTCATTGGATATAGACACAACAGGTGAAGTCTCTAGAACACCATTTATCCAGTACTGCTTTGAATACTGCTGAAAAAATGATAGATAGTGTTAGTGTTGGACTGCTTACCATTGCTATTTTGGGATTATTTTGCCTGAATTCTTGCACACTGCTTGCTGTTTGTTGCTGCAGTTATGGTAAGACCCTGAAAGTAGCATAGTGCTAAAACAAATGAGGGAGAAATAATTTATTTTCAGCTATAATTCTAAATTTCTACAGTGATGGAATCTCTGTGTGAAAGGGAACGTAAATGTCAGATAGCTTTCTGGAATAGATTTTCCACACAAAGATGTAAATATCTAGAAATCAAATAGAAGTTCCCTCTTGCCATGTACTGTTGCTTAAGAAAATTATTGTTAATTGTCTGAGACAAAATATGCAGGATACTTAAAAATTAGGAAATTAGCATTAAAAGCCATGAGGTAATTATTACATTTCATACAAGATATATAGTCCACAATCTCTTGTGGAGCAAGGTTTTATATTTATTTTATAATAGATGTGAAGTGTTCTCTTAGCTTCTAATTACTTAATTAAAACTTAATGGTACATTCTCTCAGGAAAGAATAAATCTATATGTTAGAAGTCACATGAACCAGAATTACTGCAAATATAACCTAAGAAGTAGAGCAAAAAGGCAATAAAGAAAAATCCTCCTTTGAAGGTTTTTCATTACAGTTGTACTTTATCTCCTCTGGGCTTTCTACCAAATTCCTCTCAGATATTTCTGGATTCTCCTTTCTCCCTGCTGTCCCCTTACATTACAGTTACTAATGTTCCTGGATCTGAGGTGAAGGTAGAGTTACTTCAACTCAGCTACTGGTTTTTCATAGTCATCTCATAGTGAAGCTGCCAAGTGATGCTTTGTTTACTCCTTTTGCATCTGTGCTCTCATATATTGACTGAACATATGTTTTCCATGCCATGTGCTAGGCCATCTAGTCTTGGGAGAATGAGGCTGAAAGTCTCAATCTGGGTTTAGTAAATAATAATAATAAATTAGTATTTTTTAATTATGAGACCAAATAACCTTATGTTGCATTCCCAGTTCCTGTGCCTTGCAAGGATGAGAAACTCGGCTTGGCACATTTACATGGTGGTCCTGGCAACTGGTCCTAGTGTTTAGAAGCCTGCATAGTGCTCTCAGAAGCCATTGGCTAGCCCTGCATTAAGAAAAACACGAGAACTAGCAGTGTTCTTTTAAACCACAAAATGTGCACATAAGTGAGGCTGCGGTTAAATCTGTTACGAAAAAGTCTTTTTAGGATAAACTAAATTTTACAATTAAAGATTCATGTACAGACAGGGTTGCGTTGCTGAACCAGTCATTACATTTTTTTTTTCTCCCTTGTAATTTTTGATGGACAAAGCTTTGTAATTACTGTACTTCTTCACAACTCTGCGTGTGTCAGAGCTGAATGTGGTTTAACTGAACAGAGGTACTTCTCATTTCACAGTCTATACCTGGAAGGAGCAACATTGTACAAAAGCAGGACAGAGGTGGGTTAGTAAGAACAATGACATTTTTCCGAACCAGTTTTGCTTATGCATGTACTAGTGTTTGCCAAGTGTCAGATAGCTGTCACCAGTGAAAATGTGCAGTTACAAGTGTGCATGGAAAAGTTGGTGGGTTTTCTTTTTCTTTAGACTGCATGGTTCACCTACATGCAAGATTACCAGCTTTCTGCTCGTACTGTATTTCTTGAGAAGAGTAGTTCATTTTCATTGCATTTTAGCTGTGGTTTTGAACCAGTAGAGTTTGGTATGTGGAACTTTCAAAGTGGACAAGTGGGGGAAAAAAATCAATTTATACATATTTAAACTTTAAAAACTACTAACCTTATTTTCTTGTTTTGCTTTTTAAAGTATAGTGGAAGCTACAGAACAGGAATAATTGATAGGTTTTTGCTTTGATGATCCTTAACTTACTGTGCTTAGGCATAACTGAAATGAAATATGTTTGTATTGCAAGTAACTGAACATAGCTGAACTGGTTTTTAAGTATTTTGGGAATGTGAAAATTTCAATGAATGTCCTCAAAATTTTCTTGAATGAAATATGCAGAACAGTGGAGCTATTCAAGTGTGTGTAAGTGTGAACCTCACTGTTGGACCGCAGTTTTTCCAAACATTTTTCCCATACCCTTGCATTTTCCGTCCACCAGTGTGACTGTGGTTCTGAGGCACAGAGGGCTTCATTCAGCTACTGTATTCAGGTGAGCAGGTTGTTGTTTCTCGAGGACAGGAGAATAAGGTTTCCTCTGGTCATATTTTCGGTGCTGTCAGGCTGGAGCCTTCTCAGCCCTGTTCTATTCCTACCAGCTCCTGCTACGTATGTTTAAGATGTGTACTACATCTGTTAATGTGTGACATGCTGCTATAGTGTATGCATTATGTCTGCTAGATGGGATTTGTTAATGCTGGGTGCATGACCAACATTGCCTGGCACTCTTACGAGAGGGTACAAATGCCAGTTTGTCCATGACTGTATTTCATCATCTTCTTACTGCCTGTGGCAGCAATATGGAGTTCACCAAGAGTCTGAGCTGCCATTTTGAGTGAGCTTAACATTTTGTTTAATGATTAGTGACGATAACTGTCTTCACTCTTATTGTAGCTGTTTATTATATTTTAACAATACTTCACTAGGTGCCTTGCCAGTGTCAGCACGTAAAAATATATGGAACACTTTTAAGACCAATGTCAGCTATGACTTTAGTGCCTGGAACATGAGCACTGATCATGACAAAAATCAAAAATTCTAGTGTAGGAATATCAATGTGTTTCCTAGCTGGAAAGAGATATATCCTATCCAGCTACCTCAGTGATGTCTAGCATTGGCCTTGTGCTGAAGACCTGGAGCAGGGTCAGTTTGTTGCCATGTAGCATTGTCATCATGTTTGTTACGATCCCTACATTGCTTAGTACTGATTAAAAAAAAAAAAAAAGTACAGTTGTCTTCTTGAATAAGTAGGACAGGAAAAGAAGATAGTGCTTCCTTGTAGCACTAATTGATCAATAACAAGGAAATTTGGTAGCAGCAGAGAGTAATAAAAGAACAAGCCTAATGTCCCTTAAAAATCATTATCTCTGGAGCAGGAAGTGATACAACTGCCACATCAGTGATTGACTACAGCTTTATCCAATATTCACAACCAAATTCTTTCTGGAAGCTAATCTGACCTTGTTCATATGTTTCCTTGTCTTCCTCAAAAAAAAAATGCATTTGGCAATGGGAGAAAAGAAACTGGTGATACTGAATGTTTCCATGATTCTGCTTACTATATCAACAGCACTGTATTTTCGGGGGTTTTGCCCCTCTCCTTCTCTGGCTGACATTAAGTAGAAGTGTCTTATTTTAAAGAATATCAAATGGATAATATAAATATCTTAGGAAGCAGGACATTTTTTCTCCCTCCATATATCTATGCACACCATGAGAACTCAGGTTTCATCTTTTGCGTCTTTTTAGGTGTAAAATAACATGTACTAACTCTCCAGCTTTGCCAAGAAGTAAATAATAATTTTGATGTCAGATCAGATGCCAGGTTTGTGAGGGTAGCAGTGCAGTCATTGGTTGACCAGTGAAACAAGAATTCCTCGGGTTAGATTCTTGAGGGAGTATTGGTTGCAAGTCACATTTTTCACAGTGAAATTAATGCTAGAACCCACTCAAAAAAAAAAAAAAAAAGTAACAAAACCTACTCAGAAAATGAACATTGGTGTCTTTACCCGTAGTACTGTGATTATACAATATGTTATTTTCAGTGTAAATCCCACAATCGGTCCTGCTTGTATTTTTGGAGCCTTTGATGACCAAATGTTTTGAATTGTGAAGGGTGGTTGTGGTTGGCTTGTTTTGCACAAAAGCACATGTGGGGTCCATGTGCAACCCTTCTAAACTTTGATATTAAAACCTATCAATTGATGCTGGAGCACATGTGGAGTTACCACAGTATCATTGCTGACAACATTTTGAAGAACATGCATTTAGATTAAGGTACTCTAACTTTCTAATTCAGTGGATGAAATAATTTCTAGAATGTACTATCATGTCACTACTACTGCTGCTTATGCAATATTGATTGTAGATCAGAAAAACTTTCTATTCTTTAATAATTAGGCTAATGAGAATTCCCACATATATCCTAGATTGAAGACCATTTAGCTTCTTAACAACTCTATGCTGTTAGTAATACCCTGCAAGATGTGGTTTTGTAAGAACACTCTCATACTGCTTTTGCCTCTTGGGACTTCTCTGTTATGGCATTTCTTCAAAGATACAATTCACTGTCCTCTTTTTCTAGGAGCATGGTTAAATAACATAGCTTGGTAAGGAGGAAAGGGGAGAAATAATTGCTATACCTACCAGAAGTAGGTGGGCAGCCTTATGCTGCCAACCTGATGAGAATGGCCTGGATTTTGGCATTGTCCACTGTGTTACAAAGTTTTCTTACTATGTGGAGAAAAGAGTAAGAAGTCTGGAAATCTCTCCCTAAACTGCTTTAAAAAAAAAAAAAATCTAACTTATTACTAGAAAATTCCATCTTGAAGGCGGGGAGGGAAGACGTTTTGGTGGTTTGAGCCCTCTTTCATGGTTTAGGATGTCAGAAGAATTATAGCCTTGTGTTACAGGCCATTGCTTTGCTAACTCTGCACTTTTGTGGCCTCATAAACACAGTAAGTAATTCTGCTTTTTGTAAAGATTCCATGTACATCTTTCTGTGGAACATAGGTCGCCAGCTGATTGGTCTGAGCAAGACTGAGAGTGTTATTAACTGAGTAGGCTAAAGAAAATACAGGAAACAAGGGAAGGCTTTTTGGAAGTTTGCTTGCAAAATAAATTAATAGCTCTGTTGGACGAGGACTTTTATCACTCTCAGTGAAGCACAAGGCGTGCTCTAATGACTTAAAGCTCTGCAGTTAACGATTTGTGTCATATGGAATGAGTCAAATGGAATTCCTAATCCTGCTAGAGCAAGAAATTTCATGAACTGTAGTGGCTCTAAAAAGGAGATGTCTCCCTTAAACGTCTCGCCAGATCTTAGGTTGAATCTTATCTGCTCTGACTGCCAGATTCTTTCATGTGCCTTTTGTTCCTAAGGACAGAATAAATATTAGAACTAAGTATAATGTAATGTGCATACATAACAAAATGGTAGCAACAATGGGTTTTGTAATACACTGGAAGCTGACAAGATTCCTAGAATTATGAATCACAACTCACTTCAAATGTGACACATTGTAGAAGGAGCCTTGATTATGAGTTTATCTATTGGTGCGTTTTATTTTGCAAAAGATGCTGTGCTGCGTGTCACAAAAAACCCAGAGAATTATCCAGAAGGCCCTGCAGGGAAATGATAGTGCAATTCGTAAACATTTTAAGGCTCATGGAAGACAGAGGCCAATGAAAAGTTATTTTCAATGGAGATTTAAAAAGAAATGTCAGGGAATGAAGATAGGAAGGAGGAAGGCCTTTAAACTGCTCTAAAATCGTTAGAATCTGCCCCAGGGCATGACATGTAGAGGCTGTGTTAGTGAAGAACTGTACTTGGGCTAGTTAATGAAAGAATATGGGTGCATGCATGTCTATTGAGAAAGAGAGTTAAAAATTAAAAAAGAGACACCCTAAGTTGTTCTTTGCAGTGATACTTACTGAATTTTCCTTTCAGCACCTAAGAGTCGTCTCCAGAACCGTTTACTCTTTCACGTGGCACATAAGGTATGATGTCTTTTCTTCCCTCATTTGTTGTTTGTTTTCTTTTCAATTTGGTAATGTGTAATTTATGCTGGCAACCTGGCAGAATAATTAAAATGTCTGTGGTGGCAGAAGAACAAATGTTCTCCATAACCACCCTACTGTATTAAAATGTAGAGGAGAAAGTAAGTGTGAAAACATGATCTCAGAATAGATGCACTTGGCATGTATCTAAGCAAAGTCTTACCAACACACTTCACATAAGTCATACAACAGGAACCTGATGGTATTTTTGATCATAAGGAACCCGGAACTTGAATAGAATCAGAAATGTATAAGCCATTCTTTTTCTTTTTCTTTGAAGTGTGCGAGGTTTTCCTAACTTGCAGCTGTCTTATACTTAGCAATTTGACCAAAGTGGTCTGTATGCTATTACTGATCCTCCTAAGTCATTCGGTATCCAAGAAGTCGTATTGTTTATAGCATGAAATTTACTTTAATTTCAACAACAATTAAATGTTTATTTCACTTACCACACATAGCTATCTTCCCTTAAATTTGGTTTTCTACCATCCTGTGTTATAATTAACAAATACTGTGCTACTGAAGTGACTGAGTTTAAAGTATAAAACCTGAATGTTAGCTTTGATGTCAGATTGTCTTTACTTAAATCTCTATTAAGTTTAAGAGAGAAATCTTAAAACATTTTTGTAGTGGCACTGACACTTACAGATGTCTGTGATAAAGAGAAGTTGAATAATTCTTAGTTCATCTAGTTAGTCTTTGGAAATAAAGGGTTTTATGAAACTCTGAAGCCCATTGCCTTTAGTTCTGTTAAGCAATTTCTCTTGCCTTTGTACTAGAGTGTGATTTTGTGACTGGCTGAAAGAGGGAGGAAAAGGATTTGAAGAAAACTGAGCAGATAGATGAAAAACAAATACATAAGAGAGAATTTGTGTGTAAGAGAAATGAATAATTACTGTTGGATCAGCAGAACCAGCAAAGGGAAGCACTAGAATTTTTGTCCCAAAATTTGTGGGATCGTTGACCTGGTGTGCAAGCCAATAACACACATTGTTGAGGTATTAGCTATTTATTAACGGTTCTGTGCAGCAAGGTGTGCTAGGGGGTATCCCCGCAAAGCTAGCACACCCGGCACTACAACAGTCAGTTATTTATACATAGAAAATTAGCATAATTACCATACTCCGTGTTTATCAACCGTTTTATCAACCCATAATTCCCTATCTTAAAGTTGACTGGTGTATAGTGCCTTGTCTTCACTTAAAGGTGCAGCGCCTTTTAATTTTACTGCGCAAGCTCAGTGGGTGATGGTCTTCAGGTGGAGGCGGACATCCTAACTTCTAGAGGTGTGGTCTTTATTTTATAATTAGTTAAGTTCACCTAAATGGCACATTTTTAGTTGATTCATGTGGTATAGCCAAGCTTCTTGGGCAACCAGCCCACTAAAGTTTCTGGTTCCTAGTTTTAGGTCGATTTGTTCTTTCTATTCCATTGCCTTGTCAAGACTTGCTTAGCCAAGTGATTTACATCAATTACTTATCTTTTGTTCCCTAAGTTTGTAAAAAATACAACCATAAACATTTCGATATCAGAATAAGTGATTTAAGTAGACTGATTAGGTGAATAGCCTCAACTTTACTATTATAATACAAAAATGTAACGGGTATGTTTAGCTTTGTTCTTTGTTTTTATCCTTGTGTGTGTGTTACATGCTATACAGCAATGCTTTTAAAAATAAACCATTTAGTTAAAGATACTGGAATTTTAAGGAGCTGATGAAAGAGAATTTGTTAGTGCTGTAGAGAAGTCTTGTGAAAGTTTGTGCTTGTGTCTTGGCAAGTCTTGTGTTTTTCTGTTATCCGAGTGAAATAAGATTTGGATCTACAAACAGCAAAACTTCTGCTGGCTCGAATAATAACAGTCCGATCTTGTGTTGCAAATTCTGTTTGTGAAATAATTAATTCAACTCTTCCTCTCTTATCCATCAGGGCATGTGAAATGTAATTATGTCTAAATCATACATTAAAGGAAAACGTGTACTTAGTTTTAGTCTCACATTTACCTATTTTCAACTGGTCTGCCTCTTTAATGTTTGGCTTTGTCCACTGGTTAAATTAACTTTAAAGTAACAGAGGTTTTCCAGATGTTTAATATGAATTACCTGCCATTTGCCAGCAAAGACAAAACTCTTCCAGCTAATTAAAACATTTTTCTCGCTGAGATCTCCTGAGAATGTGTCACACTCTTTTTAGTTCAGTGATGAGAAGAAACTGATGAGCTCTCACCAGAATCTGCAAGACGTTACAGAAGATCAGCTTAGCTTGGCATCTATCCACTACATGCGGTCCCACTACCAAGAAGCTATTGATATCTACAAACGCATTCTTCTTGATAATCGGTGGGCATCTCTACTCTAAAACTTATTGCAGTGTCTCTGATACTGTTAGTATTTGAATTCCATTTAGTTGCTTGGTTTCTGAAAGTAGGAATTTTCCCCAATTACTATGTTCTTTTCCCACCACAAAATGTGCACAAGTTGCAGCCCCCTCAATTTTGTTCATTGTAAAGCATTTTTGAAAAATACATGTTTAAAAAGAAGTCTGTTCTCTATTGCTTGCTTTTAGTGATGTTTCTGTGTAATTCATTGAGATCTTTTTTTATTTTGTTATTTACTTCTTCTGAAATTATATATGGTTATGTACCTGCTTTGTCTTTTTCCTTTTTCCCCTCTGATGGCCAGTCTGGTGACCCTTGGTTGTGATTATTGACTTCTCCTTCACCTCTTAGCCTTTTTAAGAAGGGTTCAGTTCTCAGCTTTTATGTAGAGAGTTCCTTGCATTCCTTTAAGTCTGAAATTCTTTGCATTTCTATTCATCCTGCTATGACATTTGTTGATGGCTTTCCTATCATATTCTGTAAGTTCTTAGTTCAGAATTTAACAAGGAACAAATTGAATTCTTAAGTGGCTGGAAGTATTGTTTAATAAAATAGAAAAAGCTGTCCCAGAATACATAGTTATCTTTTAGCAGTATCTCCTCTTGAATGCTTCAGAGAAGTCCATCATAATGTGTGTTGTGTAATGCTTGGGAAAGAGATTTTAACTTCCAAGTCCTGTAGAATCAATCACTCAAAGCTAAATGAGTAACCTTTGTAACAACTATACTTTCACCTACTGTTTCCACAAATGCCTGTCTTATTTCTGTGTCTCATTCTTCTGACTTGCTAGCTTGTAATGGCAAGGATTTTTTGGAATAATTGTACTTGGTATAACATAATAAGATCCATTAAAATATTTTCCAAGTTTTATGTGTATATTAAATGTCTTTGGATGTATTGCATAGAAAATCCCTTAGTGTGAAGTTGCCACCATTCCCCAGATTTGCAAACCAAAAGTTTTGTAGGTAATTATTTAAAGCTGCAGTAGCTGCCATTGAAAAAACTAATGCAAATCTGGATCTGGATCTGTGCAATCTTAGCTAACAAACTAGAGCTCTAAAAGCTCTAAGCTTTTCTCAGAAACCCCAATTTTGATGTTCTTGTAAAAGATGTATAGACATGTGAGAGCTTTATCACTGATTTTAATGTTCTGTAGTTAAACTATCTGGTGGGACTTAAATGTTCTCCTAAATCCTCTTTCCTGCAGGGAATACCTGGCTCTGAATGTATATGTGGCCCTATGCTATTACAAACTGGATTACTATGACGTATCACAGGAAGTGCTAGCTGTTTATCTTCAGCAAGTTCCTGACAGCACCATTGCTCTTAACCTTAAGGCTTGTAACCATTTCCGACTTTACAATGGGAAGGCTGCTGAGGTATATCTATTGGACAGCCCTTCAGTTCACCTTTATTTTAGTTTAAGATTCCATACAGGTTTCTTTTCCTTGATATCTGTCTTAATCAGTAATGTTGATAATGGCCTTTATCTTATTGTTGTGTTCTCTTAGGAATGTCACCTATTTCAGTTTCCCTGGTATTAAGCCATCTGTCCACATGTGTGCACAGTGGTCTTAACAGTTTTCCCAGTCCACTTTTGACCTTGTGTCTATATGTATTATCCAGTTGCTAAAATCATCACAAAGAAGTGGGAAGGCAAAAATCTTCCAGTGACCCAGCACTGCTGGAGATGTCTTTCTGTCAGCTTTTGGGCTCATATGAAGCTCCATTTATGGTTGTGTGCTTTTTTGTTTTCATGTTAAAATTTTAGAATGTATGTAATTCCAGGCAGAGCTCAAGAACTTAACAGACAGCGCCTCACTGTCTTTTGAGTTTGG
>JAVJGH010000058.1:16927225-16937365 GCA_035590175.1 Aviceda leuphotes
GCAAGGAGCTCATTAAGCACAACTTGGTAAGTAATGTTTTTCTCGGATTTAACATAAACTGCACTCATTTGTAGAGCTTTTCTTGATGATTCATAAAATGGGATATTTTGGGAATTGGAGACCCAATTGAACCCCTGCTGCCATATAAGTCCCATTCCAGAAATCCTACCTGTATAATTAATGTGCCATCAAGTGTATTTTTTTTTCCCTGGAATTTTTCCCTGTCAGTTTGAGACTGTGTCAAGAAAATAATAATGCTGTTGCTTTTATCCCCGAAGGCATATTAAAATAATTTATGTCCTGTAAGTATACCTTTTGCAAGATATTTCATGGAGCCTGGTCAGTAAGGACACTGTAGAAACAAGTCAGAATGCATTACCCTGGACTCTTATTTAGTATGACAGCAATGTGAATGGAATTAAGATAGCTCAGGAAAATGGTCTTCATCCAAAAATTACTTAACAAGGGGTTCAGTTCATAGGGAAAAAGATGCTGATAAAAGCCAAAATACTTGGGTGTTCCACAATAAAAGAGTCACTAATCACCTGTTAATTTTCCTGCAGTGGTATTATTTCTTTGCTGAACACCTGGTAACAGTAGATTGCTCTTATTTAATGATGGGCAGTTGCTTGCTTTGTCATTTTCCAAGAGCAGTCACAACAAGCTAACACTTTTTTTCCCCAAGAGTTAAAACTGCTTTCATACTGGACTTTTGTAAGTTACCATTCCTTATTTTGAATGTTGGTCTTTTTGCCAGTGATTTATTGAATGAATATGTTAGATTTTGTTGGAGGAACTGTCACGTGAAACTGAAGTATAAAGAATTGACTGCTCCTGATCATTTAGGATCTTGTGGCATTCTAAATAAATGCAGAGTTGTTAGCCTAATTTTTCATATGCATACATCGTAAGCAAATTATAATTCCGTATGTGTTCCCCTCAGTCTTGTCTTGAACCATATTATTCTTTAAAATCTTTGATATATAACATATCACTGCTTTGAGCTTCTAAAAGCTGAAATAAGTTTATCTTTACTGATGGATTAAATACTTTATATTCCTCAGAATAAAGATTTTCACACGTTGTAATTCTAGAGTTACATAAAAGTAGCAGTTATGCTAGTGCCAGTACCACTGACCTTTTCCTACTGTTAATATAGGAATTTAAGGATTAATTTCCTTGAATTAAGAGATCATAGACAAGATTTTGATACACAGTTGTCAGTATGCTGCTTTTCTCTGCAGGTGGTGTTCCGAGGAGGAGAAGGGGCTTTGCAGGTCCTGCCTCCCCTGGTTGATGTTGTTCCTGAGGCAAGGCTAAATCTTGTGATTTACTATCTCCGGCAAGGTAAATACACCTTTCTCTGGCTCTTTCATAGCTTCAGGGATAACTTTCAGTCATCTGATCTCAACTGACTATTCAATGAAATGCCTTTTTCTTTTTCTTTGCAGTAAAATGTAATTTATCTCATTTTCTCTTCCTCTGGAAAATAGTGATGTAAGAGCTCCCATGGCTTGGAGAAGGGCTTTAATTGTGTGCAGTCATATAAATCTACTTCAGCAGAGTATTGGAGGTTCTTGGCTTGCAGCAGATGGCTTTGGGGATGGTGGTGTTTATACGTTTACAGTGAGGGCACCTCTCCTCTGCCTGAATATGTGCAAATGTTAGGCATATGTCCTGTGAAGGCAAGGACAACTATTTCTGTAAATACAAACAGAATCTGAGCCAAAGTGACCGTGAACGTGGCTACAGTTTGTGAACAAGACGTTTCATTCCAAATCTACTTTACAGCTCTTAAAGAATGCAGGTAGGTAGCCGGAATCAGTTGAAAAAGATTTTTCACTTGTTTCTCTCCTTAGGTGGCTGACTCCTATGTGTTATATCTGAGTTTAGTTTCAGAGCCATTCCTATTCACCCCTTGCGTTCCTTTATTCAACAGTGGGTTGACTGGCTGAGTGATGACTAGGTGTTAACTGCAGTCATCTAATATAAGGTGATGTGATGATTGCTTTTCCATTCACTGCTTTCTTAGAAGCCTTGTGTTTTGTCACCTTTACGTTTAGATGACCAGAGCATCTGAAAGCAGAAAAATGTCTTTTCTTACTTTTTAAATAAATAAAGTCCACGCCTTCGATTTTTTTTCCAAAATGTTAAAAAATTACCAGGAAAAGAAAGAGATATATTCTGCTGGCAGAAATAAGTCACACCAACTTTATATTCTTTGCATCGCAATTAGTTCATCTGGGAATCTGACCATATGTAAACATGGTGCTTTGAAAAAGCTCTGAGAGCTTTTTATAGGGTGATTGACTTGGAGTTTCAGATACTCATTCTGGGTAACATCTTTATGATTTGTAATCAACAAGGTTGGTGAGATTTAATCTTTGTAGTTGGAATAACTTCTCTTTGGTGCTCAGTTGTATCCAGGACTGCTTCTTTTGTCTGCATGTGCAATTGAAACACTGCCTCGTTTCAGTTCAGCTCAAACTATGACAAATTTTAGAATACTCCACTACTCATGACTATTAGCAGTTATAGAAATTCTTGTTGTGGCTAATACCATGCAATAAAAATCTCATTAATCTGATTTCGTTAATCTGCAAACATCACAGTCTTCACAAAATATGGCAATTCTATCCCTATTTTGTTTTATTTGACACTAGACAATGACAATAAGGTTATTTAAATTTCATATGAGGTTATTTAAATTTCATCATGCTTGTAAATTAGATGTACATTCTCAAGTAAATTCAAATGGTCACAATTGTATATTATTAAAAGTACATTATCACCTGCCTTATATTGTATGAATTTAGAGAGTTCTAGGTAAAGAACAGACTCACATTAGTGAGAAGGGACCTCTGGAGATCTCTAGCACATTTTATTCAAGGCAGGTCCAATTAGATCAGGTTGCTTAGAGCCTTGTCCAGACAGAACCTTGTCTAGTCAGAACTTCGTCTGTTGTTCCACCTCGTGTCCACTGCCTTTCATCTCACCCTATGGAATCTGTTTCCATCTTCTCTGTACCCTCCCATTAGTTAGTTGTAGATAGTGATAAGATCTTCTTTGGGCCTTCTCCTCTGAAAGCTTAAGCAAATGCAGTTCTCTCAGTCTGTCCTCAGCCCCCTACCTGCCTTGGGAGTCCTCAGGTGGGCTTGTGCCAGTGTTTTAATGTCTGCCTTGATCAAGGGATCCCAAAACCAGACAACTGTGTCCACTACTATCCCCTTATCCATACAACCAGTCATACAATGGGTTAGTCAGTACAATTTGGCATTGGTAGATCTATGCCTGCTGTTCCCAGCCAACTTTCTGTCCAGTATTATTTTTGCCGATATCACTATAGGTAATATTGGTATTTATCATGGTTTAACCCCAGCCAGCAACTAAGCACCACGCAGCCGCTCACTCACTTCCCCCCCACCCTCCCAGTGGGATGAGGGAGGAGAATGGGAAAAGAAGTAAAACTCGTGGGATAAGAACAGTTTAATACAACAGAAGAAACTAGTAACGATAATGATAACGCTAATAAAATGACAACAGTAATAATAAAAGGATTGGAATGTACAAATGATGCGCAGTGCAATTGCTCACCACCTGCCAATCAACACCCCGTTTGTCCCCGAGCGGCGAATAACTCCCCCCCCACTCCCCCCAGTTTGTGATGTCCCATGGTATAGAATAGCCCGTTGGCCAGTTTGGGTCAGCTGCCCTGGCTGTGTCCTGTGCCAACTTCTTGTGCCCCCCCTCCAGCTTTCTCACCGGCTGGGCTTGAGAAGCTGAAAAGTCTTTGATTTAAGACTAAACACTATTTAGCAACAACTGAAAACATCAGTGCATTATCAACATTCTTGGCATACTGAACTCAAAAAACAGCACTGTACCAGCTACTAGGAAGACAATTAACTCTATCCCAGCTGAAACCAGGACAGTATTATTACCAATTATCTTGCCCAGTAATATTGTTAACAATAATATGTTTCAAATTCAGTTCTACTAACACAGAAGCAAAGTGCATCTTCTGCATCATTTAAAAATCAGTCTTGTTTACTCGTTTGCTGTCAGCCTTGTAGTGATTTTCATTAGTTAGGTTCTGTTCTTCACTGTGTGTCCTGGTGCTTAGTTGCTGGCTGGGGTTAAACCACGACACTGTGGTATGCAAATGAGTTGCACATTGATAAAGGAGGCCAAGAGAAATTAGGATTAAAACCATTTTCCTGGTTAGGCTAAGTTTCCATTTTAAAGTCTTGGTAGTGTAGCAGCATCAGTTAAGAATGTGAGAAGTCATTACTTCTAATGAATACAGCTGTCCCTCCAAAACTTAGAAGTTCTCCAATAAAGGTAGGCTTGTGTTAAGACATGCTTTGAACTGAGTGACTGAAGCACAAACATGCATCCCATTTTTTTCAGCTTTTTAAGGTAAGGTAGTGACTTTAGCAGGGTTTGGGGTCAGGTATCCAGTTGTACTCTGCTCCAGTGAGAGTGGCTTGGGGCTTCTGTTGGAGCCTGAATAGCATAGTTCTGTGTTAATTGTCTACACCAATGAAAGTAAGGGCTGCTGTCATTTTTTTGGTGGTGATGCTGAGCTGAGCTAGCCAAAACTAACAAAAAACCTATTTCTATTTAAAAAAAAAAAAAAAAAAAAGGAAAAGAAAGTTATTCCTTTTGGCTAGTCTAGTAGCTTGTGCTGGCTTACTATGTGACTGCTCAAGGGAATGGGTAGGAAAGCACAAGGATTGGAAGGGAGCCTGGCAGCTCCAATGTATAATGCCTTAAGTCACCCTGGAGTACTGTCCCTAGTGTATGGATGGTATGTACTAGCAAAAAAAAAAAAGTTTTGTTTGGTAAGGTTTGTTATTATGGGCAGCTGGTATAATGCTGTATTAACAAAATTTTGCCAGTAGAAAGGGCATCTTTGCTAGGTTGGTTTATGAAGCTGACCATAGTGCCAGCACCTTTATTTGATTTAGGTAGAGTTTAGGATCTTTTCAGTTTACTTATTTTTTGGGTGGGAAGGAAGTTGTTTATTGAATTCTAAATTTACATGTCAACTTCTATACTAGTAGTGCTTTTGGTTGTTAGAATTAGGATCAGGTAAGAGCTGCTGGACAGATTTTGAAATATTGATAAGGAAAAGATGAAGTTTCCCTTCAGAATCATGTTACCCTGTCCTCCTTGAGGGTAAATAAATATGAGAAGAGAAAAGACAGGAAGATGATGAATTTATTATCTTGACCTTGTACTGTTGAGAAGGCAGCCACTGGATTATGAATAAGGGGGCCAAGTCATCTCTCCTAGGAAAACTGTAGTAATAAAGAAGCTATTACTCACTCCATGTTTGTTATTTGAGTTCTAGAAAACCATCTCCATTGTGATATAAATTCACAATGATTTATAGTCACCTTTCTCCTCCTGTCTAAATGCTTTATTTCTTAGTCTGTGACTATTGGGGAATGTTGTAGAGGATGAGTGACTTGTTCTAACATGGTGTGCTATGGGTTGTCATGCATTCTAACGTCTGGTATTTCAGATGATGTGCAGGAGGCTTATAACCTGATTAAGGACCTGGAACCTACAGCTCCACAGGTAATTGGAAACTGATGTCGTGGTACATAAAGACAGAGGTTGTAATCTGATATGAAATCTGCCACATACAAAACTGGTATCCTGAGGACAGCTTGCCCCATTCCCACTCTTAAAACTCTTGTGTTTTCCATCCTTTTATCAACAATAGGGTTAATGTGCATGCATAAAGTATTATATATGTACATATAGGAGTACTTAGCATGTTTATTATTATACCACCAGGGGTCAACTAAGAATATAGCTCTTGTGTGCAGACTTGATTCTGGGGAGCTGACCATTAGCACATAGATAAAAGCCCTCTTCCAACTACAAATACTTCTCATTTCTGCCCTGGTGATGGTTACCATCCCTCAGATCTGCTAGCTCAGATGCTCATGTAGTTTGTCCTGAAGCCATTTCAATAAAAATGAACTAGATTAGATTAAGCAATTTAAATAATAGGTCTTTTCTAATCCCATCTCACTTCAGCTGCAGTGAGTGAAAGCTATAGTGTCCCTCAGCTGCTACTGTAATTTTCTTTTGTGGCTGTTCCAATATCTTTAGTGTCTGATTTATTCCTCCTTGCAGTTTATTTTCCAAAGCTCACATAGCTGGGCATGAAAGGGACCTCTTGTGAGTCTGTGTGAGGATTAGATGGAAGGAGGGAAAAGGAAAACCTCAAGAACACAGATCTGGTGATTCTGTGCTGATGAGTGTCTTCTGCTGTTGCTTTTCACTTCTCGCGTTTTTCAGTATAGCAAGACTTAATTGAACAGGTTTTGGCAGTTATTGGTCCTTTAGCCTCCGTTTTCCCCATATACGTGCCTAATATAAATAACATATCATTCTTGATCACATTTTGAAATTAGAATCTTTGTGCTTTTTTCCCATTTTTCTCACTGACACTTGGAAGGAACTCCCTGCTAAGACTTGCAAAACTACTCATATATCATCCTTCAGTTCTTCACAAATTTATTCTTTGTCATGATGTCTATAGGATAATAATTAGGCATCTGTAAGAGAGTTGGTTTGCTAAAATTATTACTTCGCGTGCTGGCTAGTACTCTCAGATTGTTTCCTTGCACTCCATTGCTGGTGTGTAGATGTCTCTTTCTCTTTTTCCGTGTTTGCATCTGTGACAGGGCTATCAGGTTTATCAGAATTACCTACTAAAACAGGTTTATAGCTGTAACTCCTAATTATAAGATTAGAAAAAGAGAAATGAGTCTGTTACATGCTGAGAAAATCTTGCTTAGAGAAGAATTAAACTATGGTTGTATCTCATAGTAGAGATTACAGGGTACTCTACTCCTATTCTGAATTTCAGTAGAGTAACATGACCACAGAGCACAAACCTCTTGACATTTTTGCCCTGATGAGAAATGCTATGCATTTTGGAGCAAGGATGTTAGTGGTTATGGTTAACCAATGGGCATACTTGAAGTGGGATCTATGCATTAATATAACAACATTGCACTTGGTTATTGGTCATATGATGGTGAAGAGGGCATGACAGTATGTTATAGTGTTCCTTCTGGTGCACCATCTTTGAGCAGAGGACATCAGGAAACGCACTACCGCTTTGCATCCCACATATTTAGCAGAAATTATTAGCTAGCAAGTAGAATGGATTTCTGGAGGGTAACTTTGTACTACTGTACTACTGAAGCACTATCATAGTATTATAGCAGCCAGCTACATGTTAAACTGAGTTGAGATAGAGTTGAATTTAGGAAGAAAATAATGTACACGTAGGCTGTTACGTGTCTCCTGAGATCTTCACCTTGTCTTCTCTGATCCTTTTTACTTTTTTTTTTTTTTTTTTTTTTTCAGGAGTACATCCTCAAAGGAGTGGTAAATGCAGCACTTGGACAACAAATGGGCTCAGTGAGTGAAGCCTGTGAGGTTCTTCAGCTTCTCCAACACTAGAATGTGAACAGATCTGTAGGGACTGGAATGGAGTGAAACAAGCAGTCATTTCTCATTTAGATTGCAAGATCTCTGAGTCTCTTAATATTCTTCCATACAGTACTCAGTACAGAATGAGTGAAATGCAAATCTCTGTTGATAGTCCTAACAATAAATCAAGCTGAATTTGGCTTCCCTGTCCTGCTTCCAAAAAACCCTATTTGCTTTCTACAGAGTTCTTGTGTATCTAGGCACATGCAGTGGCACATTTACCTTTTCTAGTTTTACTTCAGCCCTGGTTTGTCTGTTAGTTGCTCCTCATCTATTCCTGAGTATGTTTTCATTGTGTATTGTAGCATCAACTCTGGAACTCGTGTTGGATTTGTTTGTTTTTTCCTCTCCTAGAGAGACCATCTGAAAATTGCTCAGCAGTTCTTCCAGTTGGTGGGTGAATCAGCCAGCGAATGTGGTAGGTTTGAAATGTTCTCTCTCCATTATGTAATCCTCCTTACAATATCCAAATATATACCATCGTATCTTTGTCTAGCTGCTGACTTTTAGCATGACTATTGCTAGGATTTTGTTGCTATAGTATGAGTAACAGAAAGCCTAATTTATAGTCCAAAACAGATTTGCCAGTTTAAATTAGAAGGCTGAATTGATTCCGAACCTTACTATATGAATTTGGCTGGAAAAGAGGCTATACTGGAAACTGTTAGTCTTCACTGATAGATGCTCTGGCAGCTTGCCTTTGACTAATAATCCCCATTATAGAAACAGCAGACACAGTCTAATTAGATGAAGTGTGTGGCTGAAACCTCATAGGTACAGGCACTCACAGGTACAAATCTAGGACTGCTAATGAAAGCCTATCGAGTATATAGAGTCCTAGCATGGAGTGTGCCCTGAAACTGAGGGTGGTAAAAACATAAAGAGGAGTTTGGCTACAGAGAGAAATGGAGGCTCTGGGACTAACTTCTTGGTTGAATCAAAAAAACCATGATAAAACCCAACGAAAAAATCAATGTATTTTCAATATTTAATTATTCAATAATAGACCAAAACAAGACCTTGTCTTCCCTTCCCCTTGCCGAAGTAAAACCAAAAATCTCAAATCAAAAAAGCCGGTAGTGGGAACACAGAAATTCAGCTGAAATGGGTCTTCCCGGTTGCCTTTGTAGGCATTGTCACTAGGAGTATTTCTTTAGGTGGGTAACTTATGCATGTTTATGGTGCAGACAGCTCATGGTCCTCAGAGACAGAGCACTGTCTCCTGTGTCCATGGTGACTAAAGAGAAGGAGCTCAAGAGACAGAGTGTCAGCACTGATGAAACTTTCAGAATTACTGTTGAGCCATTCTGTTCCCCTTGCAGCCCTTGTAGTGTTCAGATTGTGCAGCAGAGAGCTTCATGTTGGAAGGCTGGAAGTGGTTCCATAGATGAGGTTTCCCTAACATATTCCTTTTGCATTGAGGTTATCTCTTTGGAGTTGGGATCCCAGCCTATAGAAAGAAGCAGCATGAACTGTAGTAGTGGAAGACTCGGTTAGTGGGCATAGGGCATATAGCTAACTGTGTTTGTGATGCCAGTAAAGTCACAGGATGACTGATACAATGGTGGTAGACCTCTTAATGCCCATAACAGTCATGCAGGTGTGATGAGTGACCATAGCACACATGGATAAAAATAATAGAGATAGTCTGAGAAAAGATATCCTGAAAAGATGTATAGTGAAGATATAGCCCAAAACCAAAATTGAAATTGTTAGGAAGCTAAAAGTCTTAATTGTACTGTGAAATATTTTTAAACCCGTACACAAAACAAGATACAAAGGCTGAGAGGTATGGTTGAGGGAGGGGAAAAAAAAGAGAACAGAAATGTAGTCTGATTAGGAAGGTGGGTTGATTGAAAAAAATGAGCCTATGGGAAGGATTGGTTCCAACTAAAGATAAATGGAAACATTGGTACTGCAAATATCTTATGCTTTTGGTACTTCCATGTAAAAAACACTTTGTCATCTTTTTAAAAACTTGTGGGAGAAAGCTGAGATACAGAAGAGCAAACCGTTCAAGGTAACTCCTCCTCTAATGGCAAAATAGTGTGAGGGTTTTTTTGCATCCTCAAATGAAGGACAGGTAGAGGTCAACAAACTGTAGATAGGAAGTAGAAGAGACAGAGTTCAATTTAGATAGGCCATAACAAAAAGCAAACACATGAAGACCAAATATGTAAGTGTTTTTATAAAAAAAAATAGAAGTTTTACAAGAAGATTAATAAAGTGGAACACCTGGTTTTAGAAGAGGAAATTATAAACCTAAAATAATTTTTAAAATGTGATAGGAGGAAGGTAACATGTAGGATTTTGTTCCTATTTAATTTACAGTGGGGTATTACTAAATAGATGATGCCAGTGGAGAAATTGTTCTAACATTATAGAAACTTTCTCTCAAAATAAAGTAAATATCTTTTCTTTATCAGTGAGTAACAAAATTGTTTTGAATTACATGCTCAGATATGAAACTCATCATATTGAGGCTAAATTATTCACCAGCCAGCCTGGATGGGAACAGTGACTGGCATATTAAAGAGGTTAGAGATTTTATATAGAAAGATAATTAAATAATAGTTGGAGACTTCTATTCTGCCTATATTGACCTAGTAAATGGAA
>JAVJGH010000058.1:16960503-16972926 GCA_035590175.1 Aviceda leuphotes
CTCAGTAAAGAAATTCTTCCTAATATCTAACCTAAATCTCCCTTGCCTCAATTTGAGGCCATTTCCTCTCGTCCTATATTCGAAGAACAGAGGTGTGAATAGGAGTTGCCTTAGCTGATACAGAAAGGGAAGTTTAAATAAAGAATTTCGAAAGCTGTTTCTCAGGTAGAGTTAACAAAATTTTATCCCTGCCCATTTCTGTATTTCCCTGAACTGTGGAAATTTAAGGTGTCAGGGTATTCTAAATGGGACAGCTAGGAGTGAAGGTAGATGTAGAGAAAAAGAACAAAAGTGACCTATACAGAACAAGCAGGCGGTGAAGAATGCATGTGCAGAGTCAGGGAAACAGGTAAATTTATTGGGTCAGGAGTAAGCGAATATAAAATTGAAACAGTGGCATTTCAGATAATGTAGTAGAAGAGAGACTAAGGCAGAAAGAAATTGCTGCATCGTTAGAATTTCAAGGAAGAGTATGGAAAATACAGTTATTTCTTATACTCTGGTTGTGGAAAATAAGCTATAGAGAATGCAGAGAAAGGTACTGTGCTAGCAATCATACTATTAATAGTGACCAGCAGAGAAAGTCAAACCTGAAACAGCGTGTAACTGCTTTTAGTTGGGCACTGACCCATTCCTGGTGGGAAGATGACCTTTAATTAAACTGAGTAATACCTGTACAACATTTATGCCAATAACATCTAAGTGAATTACACTGCAGAGGAGGACATCTATCCTGTCTGTTGCTACAAGTGAGTTCCAGGATAACGCCTGCTTTGGCCAGCATCAGAACCAATCCAATCCAATATAGCAGCAACCCTCTTGGATTAATTCTGGAATCCAGCATATAACTTCTAAGCGTAGTAACAGCTGGAGCCAAGTACTGTACTAAACTGGAGGTGCCAAGTTCATTGTGAAGGAAAAGTCACGTCAAGTTCCAACTTTGTGGACTGTAGCAGGCGTTCAGGTAGATGTGGTTCCCTCAGCTTGAAGATTCCTCGTTGATCTTCATAAGAAAGTTGTCTAAAGTTGAATAAGGAATTTGACCGTTAGCTAGTAAGACACAAAATAAACAATTACATATATAGCTGTTGCTACATGTAGCTTCACTATATGGGAGCTGCACATACATTGAGGAATGCATCTGGGCTTTGCCCATTGGTTTACTCCTTAACCAAATTTTCTCTGTATGATCTCTAGAATTAAATTCCAGTTACTCTTTTTTGAGTTTCATTTCCAGCCTTCCCTCTCCTCATTGGATCTAATCATATGATGACTAAGTAGATAATTGCATGAAAGTGCCACCAGTAACCATTGAAATCAAGTCATTAATCAACTACTAGATAATATGGCCTGACCCTACATAGTACACAATTGTAGATCTCATCGGCTCTTCTTTGTGATGAGTCCTGTAACTAACTTAAATTTCCATAAAAATATCTGCCAGAAGAACTTGAGGGTCTTAATTTGAAGATGGATAATGAAAAAACCATAGTTTCACTTTGCAGTTTGTTCAAATTGTTAAATCGCCTTTGCTCTTTTAGGAATTGTACCTTTATTCTAAATCCAGCTTGTTTGGCCTTGTTTTCTAATATTTGATTCTTCCAATGTTCATCTTTGCTGTTAGTCACTAAAGCCTAGCATTCTTTGTTTTGGTTTGGTTTTTTTGGTGGGGGGTTTTTTCATCTTTAGATATGCATAAACTGCAAGCAAGTCACCTCTATCTGTATGAAAGATAGTATCCCTTGTAAGGATATTTTCCAGGCTGGAAAACTGGCCATCAGTTTGCCAATAGATTTTTTTTAAAAAAAACACGGCCGTGTAGCACTGGGCATTATTTATCACTGTATGTGGCATTAGAATATGGTCCTCCATACTGCGCCTTACTATTCTCCTACATGTATACTCAAAGACTACATTCACCCTTTTTGCCGTATTATTACAGGGGGAACTTGCATTAAATTGCTTCTCAACCACGACATGACATCTAGGGTTTTTCCAGAACTGGTATTTCCCAGGATGCAGTCTACCCTTCGGAAGAGACAGCCTGCCTTTAGCCCTACAACAAATACATATATTGCTCAAATGGGCTCAGTTTTCTGGCTTATGCAGATCACTCTGTGTGACTGTCTTAACCTCACTAATTACTAGTCTGTTTCTCTGCAGCCTTTTCTTAGTGCTGTTTTACATCTATATCTGGATCATTAAAGGATATGTTGGACCTTCTAGGACCCTACTAAAGGAAACCCCCAAAACATTCTATTAATGATGACTGATGGCTACTTTTCATCATTTGTCAATCTCATCCTATTTAACATGTACCTTATGGATACTGTATTACGCTATTCTTTTAAATCAGGTATATGACATTTGAAATATGTGTATTGCATTTGTATAACTGCAATATTGTTGTATTCAGCTAAACTTGTAAAAGATCGATGTCATGGGAGCTTCATACTTCCCATTCATTCTTTATTAGATGAAGCTTACAGCATCCCAGAAAGATTGATGGAGCCCAGTTGTTCAAGGCTGCTTGCAGAATTTGAAACTTTTTTCTTTGCCCTGTAATCACATTTAAAAGTCACACACCAAAAGCTTACTTTTGACTTTGTAGAGTTTAAACTTTCATTTGGAACAAATAAAATGGGCATTTCGCATCTCTGGGCAAGGGACAGTTCCTAAATTCCTTTTAGGTCTTGCTTAATTGATGAATTACACTAGCATCTATTGATAGATTTAAAAATAAAAATCTACATTTAGTGAGACCTGTGACTTTTGAGAAGACTCACTGTATTCCTCAAATAAAAAGAGAACTTCTGTTTCAGTTCATACTTACACATGGTATTGTGCTTAATTGCTCCACATTATATTACTTTTAGTAATTCTTTAAGAGAATTTATTATAATGAATGCAGTAAAATAAATAATGGTCTTGAAGATCTAGTTGTAAAAAGATTTTAAAGAATGTGGGAGTTATTTTGACAGGAAATATGCTATGGGATAGTCTGTAGTTCTCACAAATCTAACTGAAAAGTGGGATACTACCTATGCTATTGTCTCTGACTTGCACTGTCATGGACCTAGGACCTGCATTGCTTTTCTGGAGTCCTCACACCACACTTTAAGCTGGCCCTTAACTAGGGAAGAGTGATGAGCTGCAGACTCCACCATCTGTTCCTTGATCACCGTAAGCAACTTCCATGTGGTCAGTTCTGTGAAAAAACCACACACAACAATGCAGAATTATATAATGTACAATAACATATTTTAAGAATACATATAATAATGTTGAGATGGTTTATGTCACGTAGAAAAGAACCACGCTTCAATTCTAACAGTTACATTGCGCATTCTAACAGCTACAATTTTCTTCAATGATTTTGCCCTTCTTAAGCATGATGGGATCCTTATGCCCATCTACTCTAAAGCTACTGGTAACCTTTTCCTTGCCTCACATCAGTGGGTGAGGCCATTATATGGGTAGCCCTTATGCAACAAAACTCAATATCTTACTCTACAGAGCTGGTGAATTAATCCGTATCACACAAAGTAAATGTATCTCTTGAATATCAATCCATGTATGATAGCTGTGTCTAAGAAAACTTTAGAAAAATTAAATTACAAAACCTGATAAACCAGGTCTTAAACTGCCTGGTATATTCCCAATGCCAATGATTATCATAATATTGCTATTCTACCAGTTCAGTCTTACTTTTGTCCGACTTATTCATGATGCCACGTTTGCTGAACTTAGTCATCACTGAACACTGAACAAACTGGGAAGCTATTTACTTATACAAAACAATGGTGGTTTTGCCCATCATTTAAAGGCAGAAGAGCTATTTTCAGGTCACACCAAAGCAATTTCTGAGGCCAGCTTTACAAGACTTCCCACTCAGTTTAGCTAGTCATTACGAAGCAGGTTCTATTGCTGTGTCCGCTTTTCATTTTTTCCCTACCGAGTGTTTTCCTTCCTGTTGATCCACTAACATTATTATTGATTAATATGTATAATATGATTGAAATAACCAGGAAGCTGCTAAAGTCCTGTGTACAGCCCCCATCAGTTAATATTTAAAATAGGAAAACAGTAACTAGACATGATTTAGGGTTTAGGAATGAGCTGCTAGACAATGGGGCTTTATGTTTATGTCAGAAAAGGTAATGGATTATGGTCTGATCAACAAACCTTGAAGAACCACTTGGAACTGACAAGATGAGGGAAGAAGTAGGTAAAAGGTAATTCCTACAGCAGGAAATCGTTACCACCGACTCATTGACCACCTACTCAAATGATACCACCTACTCAAGACAATGAAGGAAGAAGACAGAGTCTGCACTCTAATTTACATGAGGGGCAAAGATGAAAGAACCAATCATGAAGGAAAAGAACAATGAATATGTATTAGTTAAGTGTGTAATTATGAGGATTTTTGAGACAAAGGGGGTGCTGTCTTGAGACAGGCACCCATTCATGCATATCAGTGAAATTAGTTTGAAAATACCGACTCTGTGTGTTGTTATTGCTAGCACACCGGGTAAACAAATGCAGACAACAACGTGACTGCCCTTTCAAGACCACCACAAAGTACTGCCAAAGTAGTGCTGTTCTCCACATCCCTCTTCTTCTCCTTGCCCACCTCTGTTCATTACTTGCTTCCCTCTGCTTCACAGGCATTCGAGGCAGGATTTGTTCAGATTTGTAAAGTATGCTAAGTCCTATGGAGGACTAGAAATCAGCACGACACTAAGAAGTAACTCGGTCTCTTAAAACGGTGAGGAAGTATTCAGATAAGTACACAATAGAAGTTAAATCTGACTGTACAACTATTTATCAATTTAAGGGGGAACTCTTGTAAGACCAGGAAAATTACATTTGAAATAGAGCCATCATACAGAAAATGTAGCTTGTTTTCACAAGCTTTTCTGCTGTGTAGCATCCGCCCTGTTCTTAAAATCATCACTGCTATTGCTGCTATTCTATACTTGTTTTAATATTCTCAAAAATATTTTAATTTATTCTCAAAATACAGCTTGAGGTGGTAAGAAAACAGTTTAATAAAATTCAATTTGTCTATTTAAATTATTCATGTATGGAAAATCGTTTTTCATAAGTAATTTTTCAGATGCTATTTTTAATGCTGTAGCAACTCAAAAGCAGCTTTGTGTTGAATCTGCAAGCTCGGTATGTAGTTAATTCTTGGTGATGAATATGCGCTTTGCTTTTTGAAGGCAATTTGCCTTGGAAATCATGGAAGTATGAAAATGCTGAACTGCACATGCAAAGTATGCTTCTGACTATTCTGATTGTAAGCTTGTATGAATGTTAAAAATGTGGTAATTTGTTTATGCAATCACCCTCAGCTGTCTGTGATAATGTGCACTTATTTAGATGTAGAACTTTTATATAAGTAAAAGCAGTTTCCAAACTGCTGAGAGGCATTGAAAAAAAAAAATGGTTAGGAAATTGGAGTTTTTGTAAGATCAGTCTGAAAGTCAAAGGAGGAACTAGAGAAAAAATAAAGAAAATTTCTCCAAGGTCACAGCCAAATATTATGTTGTATGTCTTTATGATTCCTAGAAGGTTGCTTTGCAATTTACATCTGTATTATATGTAATTCTCCTTTTTGGGAGGGTGAACATTGCTTGACAGTTATTTCTCAAAGAGTAACTATACTAATTTTTAATATATTGCAGTATTTAATAAACATATTAATGATAATTATGAAAATATTTGCATTTCACTAAACCCCAGAAAACATCAGAGTGGCAAGTGACCCAGGCTAGTCTGGCCTGCAGTCTGACTGGCTCCGTTTTCATGGGTACTGAGTTTTTGTCTTGTCCTAGGTCAGCACTCACAAGAGAAACCCTCAGCAAGATCAAACCTATGGCACATTAGCTTTTGCATTGCTGAGAATTACTTCCAGACCCTTCTACCTCATTAAACAGCATTACTACTGCTTTTAGTGTAGAAATTGCCATTCAAGCTGAAAATTCCCTACACAGGCCAACCTTCTTATGCCTGTTACAGGTGGGTGGGATAGCTATTTGAAATTGTGACTCATATATTCTTGTGTGGTTTTAATTACTATTGGAAGAATAAAACCAGCAGACAACAATACAGAGATAAGACAATAACCTGACTCCAGAGTTTCAGACAGGCTGGTAATCTTCGGCTGCCTCCGGGGGTGCTGGCCTGATGGAACAGGCTTTTCATCGGAGATAAGCAACCCATGCTGCAAGTAGATTAAAAGAAATGGTGCAAATGAGGAAAAAAGTGAGGGACAACTCCTCAGAGCACATAATCCCTCTCAATCTCTGTAAATATCTAGGTGTTTTTACACTGTCAAATGAGCAGGTGTGAATCATAAAGAGCTACCATTAAGGCAATCTATTCTTTCCGAAGGCAGCTCCTCTTCAATTTTAAACTCAGCTTAAGTACGGTAAGTGACATTGCTAATCGCAATCAACACACGACAGGCAGATGCTCCTCAGTTTAAGTTTCTTTACCAGTCTGTTGAATTCTGCTCTTTTTTTTTACATTTGTACTTTTAACGAAAAAAGCTTTGCTTTTTTTTTTTTTTTTGGGGGGGGGGGGTGTTTAACGGGTTACTCCTCTACAAAATCCTTCCGTGTTTATTTCTGATGTACCCCTTCTTTCTTTTCTTTATATCTAGAAGAAAATGCCAGGATTTAAACTAAACGATTAGTCTATCTATCTTTGGTAATTCGGTGGGTTTAGTTTTCTTGTGACCACTTAAAAGGTATCTAATTTTTTTTGCCTCTATCTCTTCCTCCTTCTTGGAAAAGTAAAGGTTAAACCTGCAAGGAGGAATTTCACAGTGATTTTTAGACCTCAAACTAATCTTCACTGCTTGGCACAGAAAGCTTCTCAGATGCTGACATGTGCAAATTAATTTCAGTTAAAACACGGAGTCCACACAACACTTCACCTAGAATCATCACTACTGAGAAGTTTACAGCTTATTTGTCAGCCTCAACTGAGTTCACCCTTAACATCAGGAAAGCTTAAAGACGAAAGTTGCATGCTTGCTCCAGCAAGAACTCTTGACACTGGAAGCAGAAGCAGTTATTAACAGTTAAGTAAAAAATAAGATGTAAGTAGGAAGGTGTTGTTACTTTGTTAGTTACAATTGACTTTGCTACCGTTATCTGAGGGAATAAATTACCCGCGTTCTGCTTGGTAAATGCACCAATTTAAGAGCTGATGTTTAATGTCTTAATATCTTACCTTCTCTCCAGGATTGAAAGCTGTTCCCAAACAGCAGCTGCTTCATGCAGCTTGCTCTTCCTTGGCCAAGATGCAGTTCTCTCCATTTTCTCTCATCCCTTTTTCTTCCAAACCTGTTGTTCCATATAAACTCAGCACTTGAGGCTTTGAATTTTCTCTGAGGTTCCTTTAAGTTAACAATCTTACTCCATTTATTAGCTTAAAGAATGTTACAATGTTCTGTAGAGCATAAAAATGACCAGTCATAGAGAAGTTGTGTCAGTTTTTAAGTTCTCATTGAGAAATTGCAGGTGAACAGCACAGATGATATATAACACCCCACCTTTGGTTGAGGAACTCCCACTGCCATGACACGTACTGTAAATCCCTTTACTTTTCTAGCATGAAGACTTGCCCTGGTTTCTACCTTATTTTTAATGCGAGATAAAAGCCAACATTCTGTTTTCATCAGCTACCTACCAGATAACTAATAGTGCCATTTATGCCATCCTGGCACACAACACAGTATTGGAAGACCATTCCTCATTTCAAGAAGTGAACAAAAGATGCACCTAAATCTACTTCTAAGGTAAAAAGTGATCCCAGTTACAGGAGCAGCAACTACTGTTTGCATAAAAATTGCTGCTAGTCTTAAAACTTCCTATTGTCATTGAAACCTTGAACTTTTGACCAGGTTTGTTCAAAGCTTTTCTTGAAAGGAGACCAGTGTCTCATAAGCTCAAACTTTCATTCTCCAAGAAATAACATTTGGCCAGTTCACGGGGAGCAATATACCAACATATGGGATGAAGTTCACACTCATGGTTCCTCTGCCTTGAAAATGTGATGAGTATTACTGCCCTGGTAAAGTATATCCTAATTACCTGAAGCTAATGCACTCTTTCTAGTCCCAACATCTGGCATTTCTCTGCCTGCTTACAGTCCTTCTGAACCACTGTTTATGTCACTGAATAGAGTATTTTGGATGTGGCAGAGCAGCTGGTAATAACTCCAAGTACGTGTGCCTGAGGAGAGAAAGCTAGAGGTCTGTTCTGCAGGAAACAGTATTTTTAATTAAAAAGGTAAAAAAAAAAAGCAAACAAAAAACCAAGAGGGTGAAGGATCCCATAGATTAAAGAAATCAGTTTTCCAAATGGTTTGCAGGGCATTGGTGCTTGGTTTTGGAAAGAGAGGGGGTTTTTAATTCCTTGATTCTGGATCTGGCAGGAAGCAACCTAGTAAAACTGTACAATGGGAGACAAGTTCAAAAAAAAAGCACACTTGAACTCAGAGAGCCTCATTAAATAGAACATCAGCAATGCCAGCCACATTGTTGGTGCAGTGGATTCTTGTGATGCAGCAGCAGTGCTAGTAAAAGCTACACAAACACCATCCTACCTGCAGCTGTATCATCTCCTGACATAGCAATGGATGTTGCAGCTGCTGCGGCAGCAGTTTCAGCGGAAGGACCAGGAGGATCAACAAGATGCCTGGTTGGTCCATAAGAAACCAAGACACCAGGAGGATATAGTGAGGAAGCAACCCATGGAAAATGAGGATATTCTCACAAAAAACCAAAGTCCAAACCTGGCAGAAGTATCTCGGAGACATTTGCGTGGCTGAGATCTGACTGGCACAGGCATGAGCTGGCCACCAATGTAGCTCCTGCCTCAGTGTAGGTCCCAGCGCTCACCTGAAGCGAAGCAGAAGACAAACTGCCATCACATGCCACCTAAGCTTGCACGTGAGGAAATGTATAATTGATACAAGCAGACCACGTTTTCCCCCACACTCCCACCCTAGGGCCACAGCCTCACAGTTCATGGAAGTAAAGTATTCAGCCTTTGAAACTGACAGCAAGCTCCCCGGAGACGGGCACAACCGATCGTAAGGAGAGCTCTGCCTTCTGGTGGGACCCTGGGCCAGTGGCCCAGAGGAAGCTGTACGGGCAGAACAGCAGCTTCCATTAGGTCCAGAAGAGCAGCTAGTACTGCTCTGGAACGAAACCGGGTATGGCTCTGACTCTAGCGCAATGAACACCAACAGCCCAAAAGGAAGAGAGAGTGCTGGAGGTATGTCTCCCAGACAGAGGAGCCATCCCAAGGCAGAGCAGGAGGATCCCACCTGCACCAGGGTAGAGGCCTCTGGTGGCTTACTGGGCTGTCTCTGTCGTTTTCTGTGTTTGAAACAAAGTCGGGTCAAGAAACTTCCACTCACCGATGTGGCTGTAGCACCTGTAGTTCTGAGCATCCACTTTGTACAATCTGCTCATACTGGCTTTCACCAATGAAATAAAAAGCAGCTTCAAATTCTCCTCAAAATTACTCTCCTTCTGCAGATGTTGCGGTTTTTTTTAACTCTTAATGTATCTCTTTCAAGAGACAGTTTTGTTATTAAGCGTCCTTCAGATAACATACAAAAAGAAGGAATCTGTACTCTACGTCGGACTATTTTACCACAAGAGAAACCAAAATCAGTGGCAAAACATATCTAATTACTTTTTAAAAATTTTTTTTAATTTATTTTGTGCTCCATTGACAAGTGCAGCACATTATACTATGTACAAACAATACCTGAGACAGAGCTTAATGCTAAAGAACAAAACAGGTAGCAGAACAGAAAAACAATGATGAAAAAAATACAAATGTAACTCCTCTTGAAACTATTTGATATGGCACAAGCTGGTAACTCTTCTGGTGTATTCAAAACTAAATTCCTGGACAACTTAAGATCTAGTGGATTTGGTTTGTTTTTTGTGAGTCCTTCCTGTGTGCTTCCAGTATCTTAGACCAAATATAATGATAACATATTCCAGCAACTGCTATGCTTGGCTCTGCTGCCAGGTTTCTTTCTGATTTAGCTCAGATACTCAGATCCAGAGCAAACTGTCTTTGGCAACTTCACTTTAAATTCAGAGCTCCAGAACTACTGTTTTTCTAGTTGCATAAACAAATGTTGAGCCTCATAAAAAAAGATGTGTGCTCCAAGATGCTCAGAGGTTAGATAACATATGAGGGTTTATTTGTCTAATTAAACTCCCAGAAGGAAGAGGGGAAGAGGGGGGTATATAAACAAACGAGTAAGTATCTACAAAAACCTTCGATGTGAAAGGTTGCTTCTACTATCAAAGTATGCAATCTCATAACTTGGAGCAAATGGCTGCCTGAAACTACTTCCAAGAACTACTTCTCTTTTTCTCTGTAACCCTATCATCGGGCAGATGGGTTATTCCTATCCATCTTATTTTTTTCCTACTTAAAAAGCATGTTAAAAATCTGACCAGGATGTGCTTCCAGGTGTATCTACAGTACAACCAAGATAACTTGAAGTACTGAATTACAATAGTTGCAAAACTCATTTTCTTGTGGAGTACCTGTCCTACGTTCATTACTTCTGAATACATATCTTAGGGGATGAAAGACAGAACTGAGTTTTAGGTTGGATACTTAAAATGTACAGCTTACCTTCACCCCTTTCCACAGCTATGTCCAAGTATTACCTGCGAACAAAAATTTTTGTATTCCTGTTGTACTTATTTCAATGTCTAGTCTCCCATCTGGTAATTGAAAGCAAGCATTCAGCAGAGCTGTGGAAGACCCCATGATTTGCATGTAAGACTTTTGTTTGCTGAGCAATAAATTGCTCTTTTGCTGAGGAAGGGTCCTTTTCTACCATCAGAAGGTTTAATGACACAGACTGCATGGAAACTTTGATGAGAACTAGAGTCCTCCTGGCAGGATCTGCAGGTCTGGAGTTTAGCAGTACTCACCCAGTTTGAATCCAGAAATACATTGCCTATTATGTGTATTGTCAGACAGCTGTATCAAATTCTCAACAGGAGAACAAGTGAGATTTCAAAATAATTTTATTATGATGCTGCAAGTAAAAATGTATTTGAGGAATACCTCTACTGAGCTTGCTAGTCATACTAGAACATGCAAGGTTTTAAGATAAAACAAGTCCCTTTAACTATAAAGCTCAAAAAAGCCTTTCAAGCTTCAAAAGGAGACAGCCTACACTTCTGAGATCAGGTCAGTCATTCCACTGACTTCCTGCTGCAAGCAGTATTCTGGAATGTCCTCCATTCCCTGTTAGTGAAATCGTAACTTTCAATAACACCGTTTTAGTGTCATGGATCTTCTCTGCAGTCTAGATGAAAGTAAGCAGTCAAGTCAAAAGACTGCATATGCAATGACAGGAAAACATCAAGCCCTGTGATGAATGCAGTTTTGGAAAGTGGATTAATGTGCTGCACAGAATGGTCTGCTATAATTATTCAAAATAATACACATATGTGAATTGCTTGTTTGGCATAACACGAGTACGTGTTTAAAAAAAGAACAAACCCCCCCCTACTTAGTATTTCTGAGGCTAAAAAACAGCAAAAAGTGATAATATCTTCCTCTCTGCCCCAATGAAGCTGACTAATACAATGCACACGAAGATGTTCATAGCTTCCTGAAACTTAGCAGCGCCTTTGTGGCACGCCTCCAACAAAGTACCAGCCATCAGTCTGTCAGAGCAGGTGGTGACGGACCAAGACATTTGCCCTGTTTGCAGGTAGCTCTTGCTCACGAAGCAAGTTTCGCTGCTGCTCAGGCCCTGCCTTCCTCACGCTGTTCTCCCCTGTCGGGAGGACAACTCTTCCTCACCCACCCCCAGCTGCTCCCCACTGCAACCACAACTCATAAGCTACAGACCGGGCATGGCGGCAGAACAAGCTGCCTCAGCCCAGAGGAACAGCCTGGTAGCCAGAGCACCGTCTGCTCTTCTGCAGCAACAGGCTGGCCTCAACCCTGTACGGAGGGATTTTGTCAAACCCTGATCTTCTCAGCTGATCCAGCTGCGCTTCAGCACAGTGCGTGCGGGTGCCACCCAGGCAAGACGCGTTCCTGCCGCCACCCTTGCAGCCCGCAAACAGTCGGTCTCCCCCGCAGCTGAACCCTCGACCGCGTTTGGGACCGAGGGGCGTTTTGTTCTGGTGACTGACCTACAGCTGCTGGACTCAAGAGGCCTCACGGCACCTTCCTCTCCGCGGGCCCGCGGCCCCGGCAGCCATCCCATACTGCCCCGAGAGGACGAGCCTTGCGCGGAGCCTTGCGCGGCCCCATTAACACCCGCTGCCGGCGGCGAAGGGGGGGGAAGCCCGGGTCCCGCCGAGGGCTCCAGCCCGGGCCGGGGCGGCCCCTTCAGATC
>JAVJGH010000058.1:16988344-16998691 GCA_035590175.1 Aviceda leuphotes
CCTCCAAGGGTCCAGGAAGGCAATTGTTCAGGTTATTTTCTTGAGGGGCCGGATCAGGGTCAAGTGCAGGGAATGTGCTAATGGCATGATTCTCAGGGAATGGATTTTAATGGGGCTGGAGTACAGAGAGGTACAGGACATCCTTTTCTGGAGGAAGGTTCTTGGAAAGTGCTGATAGAAGGGAGCTTCTCCTAAGCAAAGAGATTTTTCCTGTCAGACTCCTCAGAGGGCACTGGTACCTGCCCTGATGAAGTAGGGTAAAATTTGGGCTGTTTAGTAGGCTAGATTGCCATTGTTTACCTTCTGTGAAAATGAAAACCATGCATGAGATTATTACAGATTTGCTTTCATTGTTTACTCTGGAAAGTATCAGTACTTTCCTACAGTGTAGTAAAGACTTTAGCAGCATTGTTGCATTAAGATCATCAAAGTCCTTGTGACTACTGAATGCAGAAAAGTAAGGGCTCCTGAAGAGCAATTCAGTGGACTTGGGCATGAAGCCCACTAAAGGGAAATAGTGGAGAAAGGTTCTTGGGTATGTATTACCCAAAGAGATGCAGTCAATTTCTACCTCCTGTCTTCCTTCAGACTTGTCTCCTCTTGCAGGAATAAGTTACAGGTTGCGTTTGCTTTGGATAGATCTGGTATATATGCTCTTCAGTTTTTTACTATCCTCCTTGGAAAAATTTTAGCTGGTCCTGTTTGGAAGAAGTGGCTTTTCCTTTCTGAATGCAGTTGCAGGCAAGTGGGAAATCCATGCTTCAGTCTATACAGTGGATATTTCTGGGTTGAGCATTTTGACTGTAGTCAGTGGGTTGTGAACTCTTCATTCCAGAAAAAAAATGTAAATCAAGACCATCTTACTATTGTTTCTAGCCACTATGTAGCTGTTAGTCTGATGGCAAGTCCTAATCTTTGCTTAATGGACCTCTATGGTAGTAATACACAAAATGTTCATAACCTGCAAAGAAAGCTGTCCCTCCTCAGTGTTTCCACTGCTTTGATGTTGACAGTAGGTTTTGCTATAAACTGCCTAGAACTACATTCTTTGTGGAATGGTATTCCTGTAGATTTTTGCTTCCTCTCTTATTCTTCCTGCGTGCACACATTATGCATACATGTGCTTATCAGCCTGGTTTGGCTGGACTACTTGCTCTTGTGATGACTCCTGAATATTTGATTGGTTGAATACCTTCCTGACAATGTAAGCTTTATATAGATAGAGATTCCAGGGGAATACAGTGCTCTCTGAGATTTCTGCTATGTAGTATTGAACAGGGATCTAGAGTAATGCATGGTGCTTAGTGAAAAGGTATGCAGTTTTCTCTTGGAGGTAGTAAGACTTGCACATCTAAAACAAAGACCAGCTAGCACTTCCCCATGTTGGGTCGATAAATGCAGAGGAAGAACCATTCCACCTAGAAATCTGTAAGCAGTGCAAGCTGTCTTTCAAAGCAGTGATACCAGGTAGTCATGCTGACAAACTGAAGGAAAACATGAATGCCAAGAGCAATGGGAAGCATGCAGTTCAGTACTTCAGACACCCGGAGCCCTATGTCCATATTTAAACCAGTCTACTATATTCATGGTTCCACAGCAGCCTTCCAAACACAGGTGTAAGAGTCCTGTGCTGCTGGGTAGAGAAAACTAACCTACCAATGGTTTCCCATACAGGGAAAAGTTTCTCCAAAACAGATAATTCAAGTTAAACAAAAAACTTTTTTTCTTTAGCTACATCTTGTCTCAAGAGCTCAGATCCTCTTAAAACGCAGCCTTTCAAGGATTGTATGTTGATTTTAGTAATTCCAAGCACATTGGTAAAGAGTAGGCCTTTTTCTATGTGGGTTCCCTAGAATGCTTTCCATAATTTAAGGGCTTAATATTTGCAAAAATGCTATGTTGTGATATACAGTTTTCACACATTCTCAGGATAAATTTGGTTTACTTCATCTTGTAATCTCCAGGTTTATTAAAGGTGCGATAGATTTAATATCCTCTTCTTGCACCCTGGCTTCCCCTCAAGAGCTCCTGCTGTTGTGATCTAAAACTTGAAGCTGATGGGTTGACAGTAAGAGCATCTTGCTCAAGACTCTTAAATATCTGAGATGCTTTTTCCCAGTGAGAATGGTATCTGCTTGGGGCAGAGCTTGGTGCGCTGATGGTAATGTTTAACTTTTTTGTGGGGTTCTGGGCCAGATATTATTTTAGGCCACCTTGTTCTCATCCTTCCTACTCAAAGGAGCTTGTTTTATGCATAGCTATGGAGGGCAGTGTTGTTGCTTGAGAAAGATAAACATCTTAAAAAACCAAACAAACCCCCAAACAACAACAACAACAAAAACAAACAAAAAAACCACAAAAAAACCTATCAACCTGCCAATGTTAGACATATATACAGCAAAATGCTACAGAGGATCCGTTATTAAACATCCTTCCACGATGGATTGAGAGAACCTCTATCACAAACTTCATCCACACTGAATACGTGAGGGTGCATTAAAGTGTGATCTCTTGCCCACCCCGCCCCCCCTTTTTTTTTCCCTCCCATTTACTAGCTGCTTCATTGGCTATGGATTTGTGTGTTTATATTACTAGTCCACCTTCCTTGTTTGTTGTCACTTTGCCCAGTCTTGGAAGTTCTGTGGTTGGGGAATAGTGCTCACTTAGCTGAGTGCACCATGTCACCTTTAATAAAAGATGTCTTGCATGCTTCCTGGGTGTCTTCAGGGTAGATCTGCCAATTGGCACCTGATAAGTCATGTGCATTTGAGTGAATACAAGGGCAAATTTCGATTAGGAGATTCTTTGCTTTTTATCCCTCCTCACCCCAAGATAAATAAAGGTGTAAAGTGGTGGAGTAACAAACAAATAAAGCAGATACTGTTCTCCTTAATGCTGAACAGACATGTTTAAACTATATTCCCAGCAGTCCACTAGTAACAAGAACCAGTATGGCTAGAGGGACAAAGGTAGCTGAATTTGCAGAACAAGTCTGATGTTTGGAACAGTAATGTTCTCTTGCTCCTTCTGCAAGATATCATATCCTTTTTTAGGAAGGAAGAAGTACTTTTTTTGTTTGTTTTTTTTTTTTTTTAATTCCATGTTCTGGCCTAGGTTTCAACCAGCTAGTTTAGGACTACTCATGTATTTAATCACCTCAGTGGGACAACTGGGAAACTGAAAATTCAGCATCTGCATAGCCATTTGAAAAAAAAGTGAGACTTCTATCTGGCCTTTGTAGTACTATTGTTTAAATTCGTGTACATCAAGAATGTATGAGTAAGAAATAAAATAATTAAGTACTAATAACAATGATAGGTGTGGCAACTTCTTTTTGCTAAACTTAATTTTTTTAAGAGCACGGAATCACTTTTCAGAGTAATCTGAGCTGCTAGAGGGGTAGGTCCTGCCCTAGGATCAACAATTCTTCAAGAGTAGATGAATTTGTTTAAGCAGCATGATGGACTTAAGTGTTTAAAAAAAAAAACCCACAAACAATATGATTATTAATGTAATATAAAGGGGGGTTTATAACATGTCAAAATAACAGATCTTTGACAAGACCATTTGTCTTAAGTGCCATATATGGTAAGTCTGCTCTTGGAAAAGGAAAGCCTAATTTTTTCTACAGAATCTTCTAGTAATTCTGTAACATGAAACCTGGAGAGGTTAAGTAACACATTGTATATTTATTTGTAATAAAACCACTGAACTATATTTTCATCGTGGGTCAGAGCTCAATCCTTGAAACAGTAGAGTTGAACAAATAAAGGTGGTCATATGAGTGGCCATACATTTTATAACTTGGGCTGAAATATTTTCAAGGCAGTAAGAATGTCATCTCATTGCACTGAAGGTCACTTAAGCTAATAGCTTGACTCTGGTGACTGGTGGAAGGGTTTAAAAGGTGGTGGTTGTGGCGAGAACAAAACAGAGCAATATATGGATACTGGTACTGCTCTCAAGGTGCTCTGGTAGGGTGATGGATTGCAATATCCTGACTACTACACTAGGATTCTCCTAGGAGACTATCCTATCCTAGTGTAGACTACCCTGAGCCAGGTATTATATCTTTATTTAATAGTCTGTTATGCTTTTTTTTTCTCTTGTGCTTTGCCAGCTGTCCTTTGTCCCAGGGTTAAAAAAAAAACCCACCAAAACAACTTGCCTGTGCATTTTGGAAGAGGAACCTTCTTTACCGTGGAAGAGCTTTTTTTGCTTGCTCTTTGATGTAGTCTTGGATTAGAAAAGCAATGTACTGTTACCCCTTAACCTTGTTCAGGATTTCATTGTATATTCTATAAAGCTATTTTTTTGGAAAGATAGTTCTGTTTGTTTTTTGTTTGAAGACTTATCCTTAAAGGATGGCAAAGCCAAAGAGTGCATTTCAGTTCTTTGTGTCTTTAAGAAGCGTAGAGATTAACTATGTTTGAAGTATCCTGAAGTATGTAGTGAACTGTATGGATATTCAGTCCACTTGGCTGAAGCAAACATATTTGACATAAATTCAGTAGCTTGACTTGATTCAGTGGGCTAATGATGATCAAAAATAGACAGCTCCCCTCCGCAAGTTGGTTAGAGCCATCTCAAAAATAAACCGCTTAAGGAACAAAAATTATCCCTCCTTATATTTTATTTAAATAATACCAGTTTCACAACAAATGAAGTACAGGCTACATTTCTTAAAACACTTGGACATGTTTGCAGGAAATCTCATTTCCAGGACTTAATACAGGAGTGTTAAAAGGCCTTTTCAGATGTGTACTTTTATAGTATAGGTTGTTGTCTGGAATGGAGCTGAATGAGGAGGATCATGGTCAAAATATCTGAGGATCATGGTCAAAATAAATACCTGAACACAAGAGTAGACAATATTAATGTAAGATACTTCTATATATTGTGGGTCTCGATTTCAGAACTAAATTGGTATGATCCATAAAACTTCACTGTTTTTCTTGGTATAATAATGAAGTTGAAACTGGTTAACTTATTTAAAAAAAAAAATTATCTTTCACACCTAAACATTTAACTAGATTAATGGCACTAGAAGCATAGTAATGTAGCTCAAGGACAGTAGTTTAAAATAACTTACATACTGATCTGCTTTTAGATGATCAGACAATATATCAGTCTTATTTTGTTATCTGCAGAATGATTCCATAATCTTTCATGGGACAAATCCGTGTTCACAAGGGTCAATCATATATGAAGTCCTGTCTGTTCTTAGGTCTCAGAATTTTAATTCTCAATCTTGGAATGTATAAGGAAGAGCAGAACAAAAGGCTTAAACTATTTGCCTTAATAGGATCATTTCTGTGATTTCATGTGCAGAAAAAGCTAGTGCAAAGCAAAAGTCTTGAAAAAAATTCATCGGAAGATTTAGAAGCTGCAAGAACCATGTTCCCTTTTACTGAGCGTCCTGAAGAAACTTTAAATTTTAGTTTAATCTAGCTGTTGCCAATATCTTATACAATCATATTCAAATTTTCTGCTCAATTAGGGTGCTAGAAAACAGTAAGCTTACCTCAGAGGAGGGGGTATCTGGTTGCCTTGTTCCTATGGAGTTGTGCCACATAGCATGTTGATCGTTCTTATCATCTGCTGTGATTCATGGCTTCCTCACTTGTGGACTGTCTTTAATCCTTACTGTTTCTTGTGTGTGTTCTCCAGGACTTCCTTTACTGCTCTGCAGCCAGGTCTTTATTGTGTTTCCCTTTACTTGTTCTTCATTTCATATGATAGTGGTCGCAGCTTTGATCATGTGCTTTCTTCTTCAAACTTGGCAACTACTGTGTTCTTCTGTTTTGACCCTGTTCTGCCCCAGCCTCACCAATTCAGTTCACACCGTGTCAGCTCAAAAGGGAAATGCCTGCTCTGCTCTGTCTGATAAGCACTGTGGATAATAATTTATTTTCTTTCCCTTTCATCTTCCTTGTATGTAATGAAGCTGGTCCTGAGAGCTGTGGAAAAACATCAGTTTCTCTGAAATTCTTACCCAGTCTCCACTCTCAAGTTTACTTTCCACCTCCTACTTTGTGTGATCGTCCTGGTCTCTTAAGATGAATGACAAGTCCACAACTGAGGCACTTTGCTTTCACTTTGTCCAATCACTAGATTCTCCTGCTTTCTTGTGCTATCTCTTGTATGTATCTCTTAGGATATTTCATAGATACTGTCACCACTTCTCCTTTCCCTTCCTGTCTTACTGTACTGCTTGTTAAGCCTTCCATTCCAGGAAGATAAAAGGTGATGACTCAGAAATTTCTAACTACTTATTCAGATCAAATCCACATAGGTCTCCAGTTCAGGCTCTTTCACCAGCTTCCTTGTTGACATATACATTCACTGTTTTCCTCTTCTGTATAACTCTTCTTCCTGTCTTAATGCTTTCGGTAGCCCAGACTTTTTGGTTCTTAAACCATTTTATCTTCAGCTTATTTTGCATGGCATGCAGGGGGAAATGAAATAAGCTGGTAGGTGACACTCCACTTTGCACTGTTGTGTGTTCCCTTCATGTAGGTGATCTCAAGTCTTCAGTTAATGTTGTGGCTCTTAAAACTGCCTGCTAATTTGTTCAGCTTGTTGAATTCTGTCTTAACGGACATGCAGTGGAAAGCCTACTGGTTCAAACTTCAAAATAACAAACATTGTTTCCTTGTCAAGTATCTTACTTAATTCTTAATTGTTTGGCTGTGCTACCAAACATTTATTGCTTGCAGCTGTAACTCAAAATAGACTTTTTCCTCTGCCAGAGTGCATACCACTGAGGTGTGTCAAAATCCTACCCTTTCTTTCAGAAGAAAGGCAAAAATTGATTGTGCTGTTATTGTGTCTTTCTGGTACTTTTCTAACACTTTCTAGGTCCTGTAAATGCTTCCTCCTTATCTTTGTTGGCAGGTATGTGTCTCGGACATTCTGTTTTTAAGCTTCCAGGCAGACTATAGTTTCTGTAACTGTATTTGTTGCCTATTAAGTGCACCATCTTAGAATTTTCAGCATTTGAAAACTAAGAGTGGTAATTCAAATTTAGAGTAGTTCAGTACAACATTGTGCTTCTGTGTAGTGATAACAGCATTGTCAAGGCAACACTCCCTCAGTTCTCTTGCAAAAACACTTCCATGGCTTGCTTTGCTGATACTTATGCATAGAGCCAGAATGAATCTATTCATCCTCCCAGCCTTTTTGAGAGTTTATTAACAATATATTTCCTGGAGATGAACAGTTTTCTGGTAATACTTCAGGAGTATTCATTCTGAGGCGGCTGCTGGTCATTAAATAATAGAATTAGTATTGTCTTCCACTGTATTTAATATTGACCACTTTTCCTATGTCTTTGGATTTCAATATTTTTGAGATACAGCTTTTTAATTCTAACTTGGAAATTCCTTCATAAATATTAAGTGCTTTTCAAAATAAAGTGTGTATAAGAGTTTGAAACCTTTTGTGGTTTTAAAACTGTCTAAACAGAGTGAGAATATATCTTGTCTTTCAACAAAACAAGTCCTGGCATTGTGGTATTTGTGTAAAAGGCAATGTCATATTCGACACCTAAAATGGGAAATAAACTAACAGATACTGTGGCTAAGTTTGTTGTGTCTGGGATAGCATTTTTAACAAAAGAGAAATTCAGAGAACTTTGTAAGAGAAGTAGGTTTTTGAGCAGGGCACTGTGGTTAGAGTTGGTACTAAATGTAGCACGTGTTGGAACATCTGAACATGTCAAGTGCACTGTGGAGACGAGTATTAATGAAAACTGTGGCAGTCTTAATGAAACAAAGCATATAATCTGAAAAGTTGGGGGGTTTTTTGCACTTAATTTACAAAGAAGTCTCTACTATCTTCAGTCCTGTTTCCTGGATATAACATCCAATTCTGTAAAATTCTGATATAGACTTCTTCCACTGCAATATGGTGATTGTTCAGACTGTCATCTTTTTCGAAAATATGGAAGAAATAGGTTCTGGAAATAACTGAAGTTATCTGTAAGTGATAGCTAAATGGGCCTGCGGTAAAAGCGTGTGACTAACAGAAGGTAACTTGAACTACACGTTGTCTCATAACATTGAAGGGTACTCAACAGAAGTATGAAACTTAAAATTTAAAATCAATAGAGGCAGGGTTGGGATTTTTTGTACAAAATTTGTTTTCAGTCAGTGATGTTGCTGGTATGCCTGTAAGGCTGTTGCAGATGAAAACAAGTAATTCACTATGTGCCTGCCTACTTCCTGGACAAAAACAACTGTTGGAACAGTCAAGTGAAGTTGCTCATAGGCAGGTGGTATATCATTGTTCACATGGTTTATGTATCTTGAGATCTAACATCTATCATAATGTAACATGTTCTCAGAGAGAAATTATTGGGGAAAAAAATGTTTAAAACTGGCCTATTTTTTTTTCTTTTTCTCCCCCCCCCGGGGGGGGGGGGGGGGGAAATGCCTCTGTCCCCATCCTCAGAAAGATTCAGTACTTTTAATGCTGTAATCCTGTCTTTTCTTCCCCCAAAAAGGGCATTGTTTTGAAAGCAGAAAGGTTGTTCTGTGCCTTGGTCAGTAAGTTTTCAATAGCATTACTATACTGTTTCTATTCTAGTAAGCTGTGCTGTGAACTTGTATATAAGTTTTCATGTATGGGACTGGTAAATGAAAAACATACTCATTATATTAAGAAATGCTGATAAACTCATCTTTTTTCCTGCCTAGTATGATGAATTGGTTCCTGCATCCCTGACAACCAAATATGGAGGCTTTTATATCAACACTGGTACACTACAGTTCCGCCAGGCATCTGACTCAGAGGATGAAGACTTTGCAGAAGACAAAAAGCATAGGCCACCTAAAGTGAGTGATCTTAATTATGCTTTTTATACAGAACTTACAGCTAGGCTGTAACACTGGTAAATACTTGATACACTTAGAATGGCACAGATGAAGAGGCTGAAAGCAGCATGATGCACAGTGCCGTGTTACTGCATTTTCTGGGTTGGGGCTTATGTACTAGCATTCTGGAAATAACTCAGGATGTCCACAGGCTGTTCAGTCTTGTAAGACTAACTATTTGTTTAGGCAAGCTAACATGTTGTGTCCATCCATCTTGAAATGGCAGTTGATTCTGTAATTTAGAGGAATTTTATTTTATGAGATAAAAATTTTCCAACACTGCTGTTACGATTTTGCACAAAGCTTGCATAATTTAAATTTTTTCCTAATATTCAGAATAATACTTAAACAAAACATGTTAAAATAAACTCAGCGCTAAGAATAGCTATAATAAAAGGTGTATGTACAGTCTTTCCCAAACAGCTTGCTGTTCTATGTACTTTGGCAGGTTATGATCAATGTGAACGTATTTGCATATGACATTCATGAGTTCCATGCCATTCTAAGAACTTCCTGCTTTCTGATGTCCTTTCCTGCTCTATAATTTTTTAAATTTAACATAATTTTAAGGTTCTTGTATTGGATCTGACTGGGATGGAGTTAACTTTCTTCATAGCAGCCCTTGTGGTGCTAAGATTTGGATTTGTGACTTAAATGATGTTGATAACACACCAAAGTCTTCTCTTGCTGAGTAATTTTTGCACAGTGTGAAGGCTTTCTTTTTCGCTACCCTGCACCAGCAGGTAAGCTAGGGATTAACAAGAGTTTGGGAGGGGAGGCAGCTGATCTGAAATGGCCAAAAAGATACTCCATATGATGTAACTTCATACTCAGCAATGAAACTGTGGTAGCAGAAGAAGGTGGTGGGATTCGGTCTTCTAAGGTGGCCATTGCTCATACTGGCTGGGCATCAGTTTGCAGGTGCCTTAAAGTATTTTTCTTATTGAAAACTCTGAATTCAGTAACTGTTTTTAAAATGATTAAAGACTAAGACTTGTCAGTAACTGCAATTGCTGCTAGCAATCCAGTGGTACTGTTTGCCTTTCTGCACATTGCGGAATTTTCGTGGCTCTGTATTGGAAAGTGTAAGGAAAACTAAATGTTTCTTGCTGTAAAAGTCCTTTAGAAGGGAAGAATCATTGTCCTTTATTTGATCTCTTTTCTAGATAGCAAAGTTAAAAGAAAGTGAAGATCGTGGAATGAAGAAGCGCAAGCGGAAAGATGAAGGGACAGAAAAGGAGAAGAAGCCTCGGAAAATGAAAGTTCCTAAGCAGTTGGGGTAGGTTTGCTTCTTTAGATGAACTCCTGAATTGTATATGAAGTTTGCTTTCAAGGTCGTGTGCCATAGCAAGGTTATCACAGCTGTTTAGAATATTGTATTTTGTAGATGATGGCAAGTTGGGAGGCAGGGTGGATCTGCTTGAGGGTAGGGAGGCTCTGCAGAGGGATCTGGGCAGGCTGGATCGATGGG
>JAVJGH010000058.1:17052157-17064685 GCA_035590175.1 Aviceda leuphotes
GTGGGCAGGGACAATGGTTGGACTCGATGATCTTGTAGGTCCTTTCCAACCTAAATGATTCTATGATTCTATGAAAATTCTTAGTCAAGCAGTCAGAGGTGTCTCAGTGCCTGCAGGAGACGATTTTCTGTCACTTTTTGGGGAGACGCAGGGAGAGTATGGTTTTGGATTTTTTTATGGTCTGCTTCTAAGGGCAATGGGAATAATGGACTGTGTGGAAGACATAGATAGAATAGTGAGTCCCAAGAGCAAAAATTTAAACAAAAGAAAAATTGTAGCATCCTTTTTCAGTTTATTAAATTCTAATTCCAAATCTGTTGTGCTCTGTGATTATCTTTTTATTTGAAATACGTTTTCAAGTTTGTGGAGGCAATAGTAAGCTAATTGGTAAGATGACAGAAGTGATGTATTCAAGGTTGTAGAAGTGTGTCTGTTCAGAACCTGCTCTTGACAGTGCTTCTCACAAAAGGTCTTTTAGCTTTAACTGACACTTTTTCTTGTGTTGGTGCTCTGCTTTTCCATAATGATCACTTGGGCACTGGTTCACATGCATAAGTCAGTGCTTTAAGAGTTTGCTCGTTCACTTCAAGTTAAGAATTTTATAATGAGAGATTAATAAGACTTTGTAAACCCTGGCTACTGGGACACTGAATAATTTACCACTTAAAGTTAGCAATTTTTATTTACAATTTTTGTGTCTTAAAGGGTTAACACTCTTACTTTACTTTTTTAATCCTTAATAGTTGCTGATGATCAGGCTTGTGAGTTTTTTGTGGTTTGGGTGTTTTTGTTTTGTTTTTCCCCCAAACCATGTTCTGGAGTTATTTTTCATCAGCATTACAAAAATGTTTGTTTATGTTTACCTGTATCATGAGATTAGGACTGAAGCTACATATGTAGGTATCAGATGACTCCCATACAATGGTACAAATCCATTAAGGAATATTCCCTGGATGTAAGCTCTGTGCTGAAAACACCTAAGAAGGTGTTTTCTCTATCTCTTTATGTTTCTGAATGAGTAGCTGAGTACTAATGAAAATGACAAGGTGGGAAGATTTAAAGCAAGTACTTTTAATGAGGTTAAAAGTAGGAATGTCCTGAATATTTATAGTAGCCTGCTAGGTATCTTTAAAGACCCCAAGCAGTTCAACACTTCTGCAGCAATCTGGCTTTCTTAGAGACTTGATTGTGCTTCACTACTGAAAAAATTCCACAAATACTGTATGTGGTCTTGCAAGCCGTTGTTGAGAAACTCCTTTCTGCTCAGTGGATTAACTGGGCATTTGTATTTATGTGTATTTGTTGAGGAACGTTGCTTCTTGCATTTCATTTATGCAGACCTCAAAGTATGCTCTGTCAGCTCAGTCCTGCAGTATCTTGAGGTGTTCATGAATCTATTGCACTTGGCTCCTCAGGACTCTTGCTGACTAAAACCATATTGACCGAGACCTTGGTTCAGCAATATACTTTAATATGTGGTTAACTGTAAGCTTATTAGAGGTGGAATTCAGCTCCAGATTAAGACATCTAAATTTAGGTATCAGCTGAGAAGCTAGGTGTAGAAGCTTGTGCTGGAGTCAGAAGGGATCTATGCAGTGGAGCCTAGAGAAAGATTCAGTTTGCCAGCCACTGGGTATCCCTCTCAAGGTGGGCTGAATCCATTTAGGCTCACTGACTGTACTGTCTAGATCTGCTTTTACTGTGGAAGAGAAGTTTGGATAGTTCACACATCTGCAGATAGATGTTAGTAAGGTGTTTTAATCTGGAGTTGATTTCTTTGCCAGTAGTCCCATTGGCTCAGTGGAACTACTCCCATGCTTAAATTTTAGGTGTGCCAGTGTGATTATTTGCTGTAGTGTTAGAAAAAGCACACATTCTGCTGGAGGTTATCAGCTTTTCAGTTCAGGACTGATTTGGTCAAGTGAACTGTTTCAGCTTTGCAACTCCAATTAATTAGGCTTGCATAAGCTACCTCAGTTTGTAGCCTTCAGCCTAGTGGTGATGAATTGTAAAGTGCTCTGTTGTCTCAGCAAGTGATGATGTCAGCCTTTGGAAATGTGTTCTTAATTTCTTTGGTCAGTTCCAGGAAAGTGAACTGATTGTACCATACTCCATTTTAATGGGTTTAATTTATCTAGGTGAAGGTTTTTTTATTACTCTGTACAGTTATCTAACTTCGATGTTAATATATAGTCAGGCTATAACACTGAATACTATGTAAACGCTGAAGTGCCTCATTTAAAAAGAAGGAGGACTGCTGCTAGCTTTGTCTTTCAGTGAAGATCTATTCTAAGGACTTGAAGTCTTCAGAAGTAAGAGTATGGTTAAAGGGAGAAATGTCTTTAAAGTGTTATACTTTTGAAGATACCTGGAATTTTCAGTGTTTGCTAAGAACTTTAATAACTTAATTTCTGCCTCTTCTTAACTCAGCACTTCTTTCCTGCTAGCGAAATCCTACAAAAGTTAACCCTGTTAGTGGAGTCAGAGGATAATCAAACATTATTATATCATCCTAAAGGCTTCCCTTCTGAAAGGTTGGGCTTTATCACAAGTCTGGAAATCTGTCAGAAACAAAATTGTTAGTGCAGATAATAAGTTTGAGTTCCATAATAAGGAAGATCTTGGCAAATGCTGAGTCTGTCTGCAGGTTCTTTTTATCAGTAGCAAGGGTATTCTCATCCAGACTCCAGTAGTTGCCTTGACAATTTGATAAAGGGAGAGATCTGGTCCCTCTAGTACAATTTTTCAGTAATGTCAGATATTCCTAAGCAAGCAAACAAGCAAACAAAAATTCGTTCTCTTGCTGAATGTGAACTGCTTTGGTATGGGTATCTTTATAGCTAGAAAGAATTCTCTACATAAACCCTGCCCAGAGTATCTTCTTTTAAAACCTGTCAAAGATGCGTGCTGTTTTTGAAAGCGTTGATAATGCATGCTACTACAGCACACTTGGCTCAACATCAGCCCTCTGTGTTTTAAGTAGCTTTGGCTTTTCTGTGCTCTTTTTGCACTCCATATAGAGTACATTCAGTAATCTATGCTGTGATGTCAAAGGAATGTGTAGTAGTTGTAAAAGTGCCAAAATGGGAATTTGGCTGTATGTAGCTCAAGAACTGGAAAAAAAAAAAAGCCTTCTTAATTTCATGTTGCAGGGATAGCTTCACATCAGAGTTTAGTCTCCAATCCGGTTATTGGTGTCACTACTCTCAGTGCATATTTATTTTGCAGATAAACTCCTCAGATTCTGTATTGCCCAAGTCCTTAGCCAGCTGTTCCTTGTCTGTTCATACTTAACTCATGTGATTCTCATTTCTTTTTTTTTCTTTTCTTTCTTTTTTCTTTTTTTTGCTACTTGGTTTGATCGAAGCAGAGCTATGTGTCGTTGTTAAACTAATTGTATGTCATCCATATTTCTGTATTAATACCAAAAGCATTCTTCCATTTCGTGGATGGGATGACAAAAATGATTACTAAATCATTTCAGTATGAGGTTGTTTGGGATAAAGGACCAGTTGTCTAAACCTCAGCTCTGTGAAATCAGGTAGCTTTAATTGCCCATCTAACACTGAGAAATAAAAAAAAGTATTACAGAAAATGGTTAGCAAGTTGTTAGTAGAAGGCACTAGTTTCTTAAGCAAAGCCTCAGCAGTAGTGAAAGGAATCCTGATACCCTGCTTCTCATGTGGTTGCCTAGACTATTTTCTAGACTAATCTTCAGGAATAGCTTTCACTTGTAAGAAAGGTTCTCCAAATCTGTAGGTTTTCTTCTGGGCTTTATCTTCAGTAAAAGTGTGGTAAACTGCAAAAAGCCCCAAAGCATGGCTTCACATATTCAATAGACTTTAGTTATGTCTAACCTGGGGACTGGCATGTTCTCACCTTCCTTCATTTGCTTTACTCATCAGGACTCCTCTGTAAATCACTTTAGGTAGTGTAAGTCTGTCTGAAAGTCAGTGTATCAACAGTGAAAAACAGTTTATGTGCATTCTTCTTAAGCCTTTAGTAGCTCAATGTCTGAACATTAGTCTCCCTCATAGTCATCTTCTGTTTCAAATGAGATTCATCTTTAAATGGCTGACTACCAATGCTTGTTCTTTGCCTCTGGGGGATGGCATGTCTTGGCACCGAATTGCAAGGTGGATATGTGGAAAATGAAAATAATGTGTCTTACTGTATCTTCTGTCTATTTCCATCTGCTGTCCATCTACTTTGCAGCTAGCCATGTGAGCCAAATTATAATACGAGCTGCTCTCTCTTTATTAAGGTCCTCAGCAGTCCTGATCCAGCATAGACTTTTGACAGTAGTGAATCATCCACAAAATGGATCGTCTTTGCCCGATCCTGCATAACTTGCACCAGCAGAAGTGCTTTTTAGCCTGATTTTGCATATAATACGCAAACTGGTTTAAGAGTTTAAAAATTTTTTTCCTATGTCTCTTTACATTGGGGTTTGCTAATAGAACTTTTAAGACAGACATTTAGTAACAATATTTCTGCGAAGGTGCTTTCAAAGGATTATCCAAGACTAATACAGGATGTGTTAAGGAGCAGTTCCAACAACAATATAATTTCTTTAGCAGCAAAGCTAATGAAATAGAATCCTTTTCTCTTGTACCTGCTTGTTCTTGCTCCCTGCCTGTTAACGGCACATATTTATAAGGCTGCAGTCTGTTGGATCGAAGAGAAGGGGAGCCAAAATTTCTTGCCTTCTGAGACCTCTAACAAAAAGCAGTTCTCCGTAACAGCCCCCTCATCTCTCAAAATTGCTGCTAATATTACTGAAGTTGCTCAAGAGTTTCTGAAGTGGCCTCTTGATACTGGAAGATGCCTTAACTGCTTACGTCCACTATTACGTTGCTCCCCACGTACTCTCAGCACGTCTGTTTGTGTGGCTGCCTGACAAGTTGGACAAAGGTGCACTGCTAAAAATTGCCTCTGTTTTTGGTTTGCTAAGGTATGTTTTACCCCATCAATACCCAGTCTGTGTTCAACTGCACAGGCAGAAGTGCTGGCGTGGGGTGGCACAATGCAGTGGTAAAGGGCAGACAGAAAATTTTTCAGTAGTAATGCTGGCTTGGAGTAATTGCCATCCTTTCAGGCTGTGGATTTACAATTGCCACTAAGAAGAAAAGAAATCAGAAAATGTACTGTCTTGAGGAGAGCAAATCCAACCCGAATAGAGGGAAAAGAAGCATAAAAGACGTACAGTGAACAGTGTGTCATGGCATTGTCATGTGAATTCTGTTGGGGTTTTCTTTAGAGTGTGCGCTATGCAAATTCCAATTTAAAACCAGTATTTGTTACCTAATAAGATTCTGGGCACTCTTCTTGGTGGTGTTGTATGCAAGATTAGTGATGCAGCCTACTTACTTTTTTAAGCTCATGCTTGCTTCCTGCCCTTTCTAGAACAACGGTTTTAGATTACAAGTAAAATATCCACACTTTTTCTTCCCTGATTCTTGAACATAGTCCAACACTCAGGTCCTCTTCACTCACCTGTTTTGCTGGGATTTGATTTTTGGCTATCTTAATTTAAATGCTTAAAAACTGTTCTTAAAGTAGCACTTACAGCGGTGTAGCTATTTCAGGTGATGAATATAACTGGAACACATATAGAGTGTGCAGACAGTTCGGATCAAGCATTTGAAAATTTAATTGCCAGTTATTTGCAGGAAACTTGGTTCTCCTAAGCTGTTTTAATTCAATAGAGGATGTCCCACTTACGTAACTTTTTTGAACTTTCAATAAAATGACATTTTTGCAGGATACTTTGATGATACTTTGTAATGCAAATAGCCAATCATGATAAGCTAAGCTGTTAATTCTGTCTGCTTTTACTATTTCCTGATTTGTGCATGTTTATTAAAGATCTGGTATTGTCTTACAGCTTTATTAAACTGTCTTTTCATTCCTTCAGGGGAGATGATTTGCTTCAGAATATTTGACTGTTAAAGAAAGTCATGGTAATTTCATTCCTTGTAACACTTCTGAAAAATCACACCACTTTCCCTCTGTCTCTTTTCAGAGAATGGACCTTGGAGAATGTCTGAAGGTACATGACCTGGCATTAAGGGCAGACTATGAAATAGCATCCAAAGATCAAGATTTCTTCTTTGAGCTTGATGTATGTATTATCTTAATGGTGGAGAGAAAGCATAATTTGTGTACTTAAGTGGATAAAATGAGTGACAAGTTAAGTTTTGGTGCACACTGAAGGAAAACTTTTGGAAAGTAATTTTATAGAAAGAGGCAGAGAAGCCCTTGTCACAGTTACCTCTTCATGATTATATGTGAGTATTGAATTTGCATTCGTAGTCATTTCTAGGTAGAACTATGAACAGCCTTCTACAGAACAAATTATCATAAATCTGGATGCTGTCTTCGTTTGCTATTTGATAATACTAATGTTAAGGCTATGTATGCTTTGAAGAGAGCCTTAAATTTTATGTTTATTGAAGAAAGTAATTTTGTATTGGGGATAACAGATCATATGCTATGTCTTAGTACACCGTAGTTTGAGTAATACAGTTTTGAACTCCCAACTAGGAAGTTAGTCTTCGCTAGGACAAAAAGTTTGGGTTTTTTTTGTTGTTGTTGTTTGGAGGGGTGGTGTTAATACGCTTAATAGCTTAAAACCCGAGTGAAAAAAGTTACTGTATTCCATGTATTGGCTGGCTGAGGTGAACCTGAGTATCCTTTGAAGAATTTTAGTGCATGTTAGAAATGCTCACTACTTCTTAGGGAAGACTTAAGACAGGTTCACTTCCAAATTTCTGCAAATACATATAACTATGACAATGTGTAGACTATGATTTTTAAAATGTTGTGTATTAATATAGGTGATTAGTCATCATAAAGTGTTAGATTATTGTTTTACAAAGGTTTCACAAATGAACTTATAAAAGTTAAGTCTTAAACCTGGAAAGTGTTAAGGCTAATGAAATATTCATGTTCTTGACAGCATTGATCAGTGTTTTTATTGATACTGTAGGCAATGGACCACCTGCAGTCATTTATTGCAGACTGTGACAGGAGAACAGAAGTGGCTAAGAAAAGACTAGCTGAAACCCAAGAAGAGATCAGTGCTGAGGTTGCAGCTAAAGTAAGCATGTAAAACTAGTTACTGACATCTCTTTGAAGGTCTGTTTTCTAAGGAGTCAACTTAAGGCTTTGGCAAGCTATCAAATCTGAGAATTCATGCTGAGGAGGGGAAAAATTAAGACATTTTTTCTGTCCTTCCCAAAACTACCTTTCAAGCATGGAGAGGAGAACGCAGGAAAGAGAAGACCTCTCTGATATTTTTATGCTCAGGAACCTTGACTCTGTGATACCATGCCGTCCAAATGTCAATAATTCTTATGCTATTTGATCAAAACTTCATCAATAAAGTAAACAAAATTTGATGTGCTTTTCTCTAGATCTTCTAACTGAAAAAATATTTCATCATTTTTCTGCATATGTATGCACATCCTAGAAGGAATGGTTGTACAAATATTAATATTGCAAGACTATGTGGTATAGACAACAGTGTGAATTACTTGAAGTTTCTGAACAAAATCCTGCTCTGGAGTTGGTGCATAGACTTAACTCAGCCTTTCTCTGTCTGTTTTTACATGAGGCAACTTCTGTTTCACTTATCTGGAGAAGTTATCTCTGCATGTCTCTTTTAATTCTGTTAATTTTGCAAATAATAACTCGGTACTAGTTCAGATTGATTTCTGTAATTAAAAGCATTTCCTGCATTAAGTCTTTCCTTGTCTTTCAAGGCTGAAAGAGTTCATGAATTGAATGAAGAGATTGGGAAACTGCTGGCCAAAGTAGAACAGCTAGGAGCTGATGGGAATGTGGAAGAATCTCAAAAAGTAATGGATGAAGTGGAGAAGGCTCGTGTAAAGAAGAGAGAAGCAGAAGTAAGTTGATTGTGTAAGGTTTGGGGGTTGGAGAGGGCAGGGTCCAAGATTAAATTGGTTGGCATCTGTGCAATGCAAGATGTCTTACTTGCTGTCGTTTCCTTAACTAATTGCTTCATACAAAACTAAAGAATTTGCTTTGCTGTGTCTGGTACAGTCAAAGTTTCTACTTTTAAATACACTTATATTTATATTAATTATACTCACTTCTACAGATGATGCATTTATCTTAGTTTATCTGTATTGGCCAGATTTATCTGTTGGCACTACAGTTGTGTCTCTGTTGGACTGACTTGCCTCATTCAGTCTCATGGCTCTTGCTGTGGCAACTCTGTTGTGCCTCGTGATGTGCTGATGTGGCTCGTACTGGAAAGCTTCAGTGAAGCAAACCATTGTCTGCATTGAAAGATGGTCAATGGCTTGTGTATCAGGCAAATCAAAACAGTCCCTGTTGTAATGTTCAGGTGGCAGAACACACCAAGAGCTCTTCCGTATTGTATTTTACCAAGATACTTAAATTTATAGAAACAAACATTTACAGTTGTTTTAATGGTACCAGAGGGGTTGCTGGCAGTCTTTCTTGTCTGTCAACTGAGTGTCTGAAGATAAATTTTGCTCAGATAACTTGTTAGTGGCTAAAATGCAGGTAATTTCTCAGGAAACTACTTCTGTTTTAAACTGGGTTCAGAATTAAAACTGGCGTAATATTTTCATAATATGTTACCATAGTAATTGTAGCATTAACGTGTATTCATTGTTGCATATGAAAAAGTTGTTTATCCTTAGAAGTAGTATGATCTTAAGTAAAGTTAATAATCACCCCAACTTTGTTTAATTTGCAAAACCACTTGGTGATGTCCTGCCTTGAAATACGTCTGGTCTTCAAAATAAGGAACCTGCCTTGTATCTTAATGAGACACTTGATTTATGAATAGTGTGAATTAACTAGAGGCTGTGCTGGTGTATATTGAATTTGGTTATCAATTTGTAGTATATCTTTGGTAAAGTATTATCTTTGTATTTCTGTGCATTGAGAAGTAACAGTTGGCACATTGGGTTTTTTCTAGGAAGTATACAGGAATTCTATGCCTGCCTCCAGCTTTCAGCAGCAGAAGCTACGGGTTTGTGAAGTGTGCTCGGCTTATCTTGGTCTTCATGACAATGACCGACGACTTGCTGACCACTTTGGAGGAAAACTGCATTTAGGATTTATTGAGATTAGAGAGAAGCTTGAAGAACTCAGGGTAAATCATTCTTATGTTTTTGTGTGTCTGTATGTGTGTGCTCCTACTTATTTGCCAGACAACCTTAATGGAATACTTCTTTCTGGGCATGTGAATTTTCTTAATTTTACTTCAGAATTTGGGATTTCATTAGTCTACAAAACGCTAAACATTCCAATTTAGTCTCAATTATCTGGACAATTTGATAAGATAACCTCTTTTGCACTGAGGTATATTAAAACACATGTTCAAAGTAATGCATCTTGGGAACAAAGAGTGCGATTCCACTTGTGAAATGGAGAACTGTATTTTGAACAACAGGGATGTTGAAACATATTTAGCAGTCATAGGAGATAGCCAAATGAACTTTAGTTTTAGCCAGTTGATTGGCTGAAAGTAATAATGAGACTCTTGAAAATAGAAGAACATGTAGTGGGCCTCAGTGATATTTTATTTATTTAGTTAGGATAAAATGTTAATAGGGCTGGTGTTGAAATCCTCATTTTTGGTACCAGTATGAAAGGAGCATGATAACATATGGCAAAGCTTTAAAAAAAAAGATCTACAGAAATGCTTAGAGCTCAAACAGCCTGCTGTATGGTGAAAGACTAAAACTCAATTTGTTTATTTTATCTGGACAAAGATTAGGAGGTGACTTTCATTCTATAGGGACCAACAACTAAAGAAGATTTTTTTAAAAGTAATTTTTGAAGGCTTTTAAGCTTAACTGACAATAGATGAAATAAGTTCCAACAACTCGGTCTGTAGCTATCCAAAGTCAGAATACAAAAAGATGTATATATCGAAGTCAGGCTATTAAAATAATTGTTATGGAGAGGTTGCATGTTCTCTGTAGCTTGAACATTTGAAATCCAGTTGGAATATTATCCTAAACAACATTACCCTGACCAGAAATTGTGTGCTGGAAGAAAGACTTACTAGAATTATATTATAGACTTCTGGTATTCAAGAGGATGGATTTGGACACCGATGCCATTTATGATCTTAATGTGCAAATTATGGAGTTCAAGGCTCAGTTAAGCATTTAACTGTAGAAATCACTAAAGATAATAGCTAAATGCTGAGTTGAAGCCCTAAAAGCAGAAAATGCTGCTACTGAGTTTAAGTAAATTGGCTTGGTTTATATTTTGTAATATTCCAGCTGTCTTGCATGGATACTGTGACTTGACTTACCCATTGGAAACCCTTTCCGTTGAATATATTGGCAATTTAGACTCTTAAATATAGCTGCTGTAACTTAAACCTTAGATGCCTAGAATAGATCATGTGCGCTTCCTCTCGTCGCTCCATGAAATTATGCAAAGAGTCACTTGAACAAGAAACCTTGCTTGTAGTTAAAGTACTGATATTGTACAAGGAAGTATAGATATGATTTGACATAAAGGGTTGAAATAACTGATTATTTACACAATTCAAAAAAAAATGCATGGATAATTATTTCACGTTCCCAAAGCATCAATAAAATAATCTTTTGAAGTACTTCGCTAACAAAAAAAGAAAACAATAATTATCCCCTCCTTCCTCAGAGCTCTCCTCAGAGATCTAATCAAGATGCTGCTGGGGCAATTCCACATCTCAGAAGAAGGTCTTTACAAAGAGTTGAATTTCTTGCATCATGTCCAGAAGGTGGCAAGACATGGGTTTGGCCAGATCTCCAGTTGTGAGTTCCACATCTGAGGGCCCTCTACTGAGCGTGCCTTGTCCCCAGTAGTAGTGAGTTCAACCTGGGGGCTAGCAGCTGAAGCATCCTCTCTAATTACATCTCATGTTCACAATACAGAAACAAGTAGCCTCAAAGCTAGGTATCAACCCAACCAAGTCCTTTAAGACTAAGAATTTCTTTTTGTCACAGCATAGCTGAAGGAATTACTAAAACAATTAACTCTCCCAGCTCTGATTCCTTCCAACCTTTCCCCAGTGGCCAAAATATGATCAGATTGGCATGGAGACTCTCAAAAACATGACTTACTGCTCTGAATTCCCCTTCGTGAAAAACTTAATATAACTATGTATTTCAGGTCTTCGTGTTACACCCATCTATTTGCTGCAGCTCTTCTGCAATAATTTCTGTTTCTTGGAGGAAAAAAAAAATATATACACACACACACAGAGGAAGAGAGAGGGAATAATATACGTAAGGGAAAGGGAATATACACGAGGGAAAGAACTGAATATTAACTGTCTATTTTTATAGCACCTTCATCTGAGAAATTTTGAAGTGTAACTTAATATATTCCTTTGCTTTTAGAGGATTGTGGCTGATAAACAGGAGAAACGAAATCAGGAACGTCTGAAACGTAGAGAGGAGAGGGAAAGAGAAGAAAGGGAGAAACTAAGGAGGTAGGGATCTATTGTAATTGCAAATACATAATGACCTATTTAAGTTTAATGGAAAAACTGATGTAGTTCATGCACATTCCTAAATCTGCAGAGTCATGATAGTCTGTATTCCTTGGGAACTTAGAAGGGTTGAGAGTGAATTTCATGTCTAAGTCTTACAATGTGAATTGTGTTCATCAAAAAACTTTTTAAAAACTACAGATAGAAGTGTCGCTTCATATTTGAACAAAAGGCCTTTAAATGAGAATTCTCAGGTGTGTACCTTGTTTTGAGACCTGACAGATGTGAGTTGACACACATGTAAGTTTCTAACATCTGTTAGATATTAGGTATTTTCTTTATAGATGTTAGAAATTTTCCTTATTGGAAGTAGTTGAGTGTATGACTGAGAGTAATTCCCTGTTCTTGTACGAAATAGTTGCTTCCAGGCCTTGTGGGGCTAGAGTGGAATGGAATCTGTACTGCAGTTCTCTTGGCGTGTTAGCTTCAGAGGTTAACAATGTCACCTTTAGAAAACTATTGCAGTCTGATAATACATACCTGACAAGAAATAAGGGAGTACTGGCTTGAATTGTATGCTTTTTCTGTGGGAGGGGTGGGAATAAAAAAAGCAGATTAGATATTCTTTTGGGTTTGTAGTATGGTGGGATCAAAAATAAATAAAACAAACACAAAACAACTGTCAGAGGGATCTGTTTCCTGGTAAATAGGTTACAAAGATGTTAACATCAATTAAAAGGCCTTTAAATAACTGCTAGTAGAACAATGTCGTGGTTTAAGCCCAGCTAGCAGCTAGGCACCACGCAGCCACTTGTTCACTCTACACCCCCCCCCCCCCCCAGTGGGATGGGGAGGAGAATTGGAAAAAAAAAAGTAAAAATCATGGGTTGAGATAACAGTTTAATAACTAAAGTAAAATAAAATGTAATATTAACAATAATAATAAAAAAATATAATAACAATAACAGTAATAATAGTAATGAAAAGGAATATAATTAAAAAACACACCCCCGGGGGGGGGGGGGGGGGGCGGC
>JAVJGH010000058.1:17069252-17079831 GCA_035590175.1 Aviceda leuphotes
CTGCTTTTAATCTATTTCCCCCTGCTTTTAATCTATTTCCCCCTGCTTTTAATCTATTTCCCCCTGCTTTTAATCTAACTCCCATTTTTAAAAATGTTTAAGTTTGTAATTTATATGTCTGTGAGAGACTAGACATTATTCTTAAGCTAGAAACTACAGATGAGAAATTTCACTTAAACTTCTGTTAATGCAAGCTTGAGGGCAGAGGTTGAAAATTAGAGATATAGTGAAGCACACCGACCTTAATTTGGGCTCTCTAATAAATGTAGATTAAATTCTGCCTCTAACAATATTTGCCCTTTGAAATTGAAAGTAGAGAAGGGAGAAGAGTAGAATGATTTCTGATGTATTCTCATACACTTCTATTTATATAAATCTAAAGTTGGCTTGGAAAAAGAAGAAAAATATAAAATCAAAATGCTGTTTGATAGCTACAGATTGATGACGAACTTGAATTCTCCAATTTACTGCACTTTTCAGATCCTCAAAAGAAAGATCTTCCAGAGACAAAGAACGTTCAAGAGATCGTGATAGACCATCTCATGATAAAGATAGAAGCTCAAGAGAGAGGTCACCGCGAGATTTCAAAGACAAGAAACGTTCTTATGAAAGAGCTAATGGCCGCTCAGAAGACCCGAGGAGCTCAGAAGAGCGTGAAGCAGGGGAGATCTAACTGGCTGTATATTCACCCAATCTCTAGCTTCCTATGGAGTTGCATACTGTGGTTTAGTTTACAGTTGTTCAAAGGGACACCAGTGAGCAGTTCCAGACACTGATCCAACTAGGGTAGATGTACAGTATATAAAAGTGGTTATAACCAAGTCAGAATTAAACCCCATCAGTTAATGATGCCTAAAGCTGGGTCCTGGGCTTCCACCAAGTTGTAAAACTTTTCTGAAAGATTTCTCTTTATTCAGGACAACAGTTTTATGTACCAAGATGCAGATCTCAATGTTTTTAATCTCCTTTCCAATACAAGTTAGTGAACAAATTATATTGTACTACTTGCCTTGGGTGCTTTTGAACCTTTATAAATTCTCCAATTCTGCTCCAGTCAAAACAGCAGCATTGAAAGGTTGTATTTTGGGGGATTTTTTTGTTTGCTTTTTTTGTAAGAGGGTGGGTGGATGGATATTAACTTTTACTCTGAGGTTATGTTCCCAGTGATATTTTTTTGTTGTTGTTGTTTTGTTTGGGAACCTAGGAGTTGATTACAGTGGGAGCATTTAGACAGGAATGTGTGCTGGAGAAAGTGGAAATGTCTTTTTACAGTGCCTATTTAGACTTGGAAGTTGAACAGCTGTTGCATTACATCTTTTTTATTTCTACTTAAATTTTGAAATCAAAGCCAGTCCCATATCTGTACCATTTGATTGGTATGTGTTCAATATATTTGTTTTTTTCCATAACGACTCTTTCTGCTTTTTCTTGTGGGGTACATCCTTAATTGTATTAAAAACAAACAAAAAACTGGCAACAACAAACAAACTAAGAAAAAAAATAAAATAAAATAAAAAAGGAAACCCCATTGTCCAATAACTTAACAAGGATATACTGGTCTCTTAAGGTGGTTACTTAACAGTTCAGTCATTTAAAAACTAACATTTTGTTGCTAGAGTTTTCAACATACAGATGTGCTCTAGGAGATGCAGTCTTTCTGATTACAATCCTGACCATCCTAAGATCTTCAAAGGCAAAAAAACTATGTCGAATCATAATGGCACAGCCACTAACTCCTTAAGGACTTTGGTTTCAAAAATCAGTATTCCACTTAGGTGCAGGCTGCCTTTGCATAGAATCATAGAATGGTTTGGGTTGGAAGGGATCTTTAAAGGTCATGTAGTTCCAACCCCCCCTGCCATAGGCAGAGACACCTTCCACTAGACCAGGTTGCTTGAAGCCCCATCCAACCTGGCCTTGAACACACTGGCCACAACCAGTGGGGCATCCACAACCTCTCTGGGCAACCTGTTCCAGTGTCTCACCACCCTCGCAATGAAGAATTTCTTCATTACATCTAATCTAAATCTGCCCTCTTTCAGTTTAAAGCCATTACCCTTGTCTATCACTACATGCCCTTGTAAAAAGTCCCTCTCCAGCTTTCTTATAGAGGCCCCCTTTAGGTACTGGAAGGCCACTAGATCCTAAGGGCATGGGTGGGTACATCCAAAAGAATTATTTTAGCTATAGGAACACAGTATCACAAGAAGAACCTCCTGTGGTGCTGAAGATGGTAAGATAAGATGTGTGTGCGGCCTCCTCCAGGGCTGTTACTGATTCAAGCAGATTGCAGGTGCAGTCAGCATTAAACAGTATAAATGCAGAGTGAGCTATGCACCAGAGGTGATGTTAGTGTGCAGGGTGTTGTGTAAAGGTCTGCAGCACTTGATAACCCCACGAGTTTACTATTGTACATCCCATATTTCCCATGCCACCTTCCTCAGTATAGTTGTCCTTTGTTCAGCAAACAATAGAGCTTAGTTTCTCCTGATGCAGTGGCTTATAAAAAGTGTTAATTCAATCTTCATTCAGTCCTGTATGGTTCTTGCTTTTTGGTTTTTTGCTTTGATCACTTTTTTCTATTTGCTGCTTCATAAATTCTTGCACTGTTACTGCTGATGCTATTATTTAATTATTCTTTTCAGTAAGACCTGAGATCCATCTTTCACTGTAGCCTGCAAAACTGGGAAGCAGGGGACTGCTGGGCAGGAATTGTATCAGCAGCTGGAAATACAAGGGGAAGAGAGGAAGAAGTGTTTGTTTCTAGCCTAGGCTCTCCTCTTTATCCCTGCTTTCCCTTCTGTAGGCACATAATCAACAGTCCGCAGGCGGTTAGAAAACTCTCTTATAACTTGTCTCTCCTGGCTCTGGCTTTTCACCTCCTGTTGCTGGGGAAACTGCAGTCCCAAATCGCTTTCCTAGGTTCTCAGTGGTGCTGTGCAGAGCGCTGCAAGCAAGCAGCGTCCTAGGAAATGCACCAGCGGGGAACCAGGATTAGCTAGCAACAAAGGAGGACTGGACACGGGCAAGGTCAAAAAGGGCCTGAAGGACAGCAGGAACTACCGTGGCTGTACAGCCCTTTCTCAGGCTGAAATGAGCTGACAGAAGCTGACTGTATTGATGCTGATGCTCAGTTAGGAGCACGCAGGTTAGAAATCATTCCTGGTGCTGGCTCAGAGAGGCTGCAAAGAAAAGGCAACTTTCACAGCACTGGCCATCTGGCATTGCCAGCATCAAAGGCCTGCTCGAGCCTCTGTGTATCCATCACTAGAAGGTGCTAAGTGGATTGGGGACTTTGCATTGAACTACTGTAACTTTTCAAATTGCTGCCATCTTCCTAAGCTCAAACTGGTTTGCAATAGAGAAAGGAAGTAAAGAACCGCTGATTTCCAACAGGCTAGGGCAACTGCTGCCTTGATGGTCGGTAGGACCATAATGCAGATGTCAGCTCCAATGTTCTTCCTTGTCCTAAAACTCTGACTCTGCTTGTAAACCTGTGCAAAGCTCTGCTGGTTGCTTGTGCTAATGGGAAGTCTCAGCGCCATGTCGGGATCAGCCTGCTCTGCCTGATGGCAGTGGTCAGTGGCTGCTGAGTGTCCTTGGTGGACAGCCTGGGGAGGCTGGATCGAGATCAGCAGCACCCCTGTCACCAGCAGCGTGCCCCTGATTTGTCTGCTCCCATGGAGTTGTGCAGGGCGGGTGAAGCACCATGTTGCTGTCTGTGAGAGAGACACCACAGCAGTGCTTCCTCTTGCAGAAGTGCTTCCAGGGATGCCGGAAGCAGAAGCCTGGGCTCTCCAAAGCAACCATACAAAATATTCTTGCAGTACAACAGGACTGCCATTTCTACTGTCCACTGAGTAAGCAAATGATTCAGTCTAGGATGCAGCTGGCTTACACCAGGAAAAAAATCACTCCTGTGTGTATCAGGATTGTTTGATACTGACCATGTGCAATCTGACCACTATAACCGTGCCCTGAACTGGCTCAAACCCACTTCACTGCATAAGCCAGAAATGCTCTGGTATGACATATAAGGTTAACTGAGCCTCGGTGATACTCTAATTACAAATATTCATTATCTCAGTATTAGCTTTAGCAAAGGTGAAGAAAAAAAGGCTTCTTCTCTAACATCCCCTTTTCCTAAACCAATATACTGTAATGAAAGAAAAAAAAAGATTTTGCAATGTTGAAAACTGATAAGTTTAGAATAGGTCTAGGGGCTTGTTTGGTTTGGTTTGCAGCATGAGTCACACCTGTGCTTTTATGAGATGCCCAAGTGCCATGCCTGACAGATGGATATTTGAATTCAGTGGCTGTTCTGTTCTTCCAGGGACTGCTGGCTCCTAGTGCCAATTCAGATGTTACAATTCACTTGTCATATCTCAGTATGATCTTCCATAGGCAGCAGTCCTTTCTCATCATGCATTGTGTCATTACAAGCCTTGTGGTACCTTCTGTTTAAGCAGGAAGGTGACTAGAGGTCTAATGGGGCTCCCCTCCAGCTGTAACAGAAGTGACTGCCCTGGCACTGAGCACGGGGTAGAAACGTTGCTGTTCCCACCATGTTCCTGCCTGGGCTGTACCCTCACCACCTTCTACCCATCACCAGGTGTTTTAAACATCATCTAGAAGAAGCCCCTACTCTTTCAGTGTAAATCAACACCTCTGAGGGACATATCCATACCTACGCCAACAGCTCTACAGCAAAGGAGCTCAAGCAGCCCTTCACTTCAACCACCAATAACGCAAACGGCCTTCCAGCAGGAAGAGTGGATGCAAGGGAAGATTTTCCTCTGGGCCCTGCTAGAAGGATTTCCTAGAAGCTTCCCCAAATCCTCTGCAAGGTCTCTAGTCCCGTCTCTGGGCAGCCCCCAGGGTATCCGAGACAACCTCCCCACCTTGGTCACATCGCTGAGGCTCTTTGCTGCCCATGCTCCAGGCAGGGGCAGGAAGGCTGCTTGGCTCAGACTCTTTAGCAAGAAAATTATTAGGCTTAAATGACTCAGCAGCTAGGTTAACTACTTCTGTAAAACACTCTGTGTCATTTCGAATTGCCTTGGTATGCTCCGTAGCCCTTGTCTCAGAGTGATTTGGTGATGCTGTTGCACACCACTGGCATCTTGGATTTTACCCCAGCATTGGTTTGTATTTGCACAGGGATGCCTTGCAAATGCATCTTCCTCTGGGTAAGTTTCTCCTTTGTCACCAGAGTGACTGAAGTTTTTCAAGTTAAATTTCTCTCATCTCTTTGCTTGTGATCCTTTATTTATTGTCTATTCCTTGTTCTTTCCCAAATCTGCCCCCATTGAAAGGTCTGAGTTCACTCAATTAAGTTGATGAACTGAATTTAAGTACATATGTGTTTTTACAGTATTTAGGTAATTTTTTTTAATTGGGAGAGTGTTTGGTTGTCTCTATGAGGTCAAGTTTTGCTTGTGGGGATGTTTTTTTTCTCCAGCAACATGACTGGCAAAGCACTTTGTTTTTAGTAGCTGAAGGGATGAACTTCCTCCATGAGCTCCCTCTCACTCCTCTTCCCCTTTCTCAATATTTTCCATGTGTTTGCACTGTTCTGGTTTAGGTCAGACACAAAGATGACTCCACAGCATTTAGCTGATTTAAACTGTCACAGGCACTTGTAATACTACCTGTGCTATGTCACAGGTTTGTTCTCTCACCAAGACCTTCCTAATGTCCCACAGCTGTACGAAAACCATGAAGCTTGGCGTGAGGGCTTTGGTCCCACTCACTGGTGGTGCTCCATGGGAAACCTCTTCCTGCTACCTTTAGGTATGATGTTTCCTTTAGGTTTCTCTTCACAGGATCAAAGGTATCCCTGAGAACGCATACAATATGTATATTACCATGTATTTACCAGTTCGGTAAGTAAAGAGTGCGTTCGGTTTGCCTCCCAAGTATGCGAATGTTGCTGTTTTGCCAAGGCACAGTGAGGTACAAGGAAAGTCAGGCAAGATTGTGGAGTGAGGCTACTGGAAAACTGGGAACTCAGCTTAGGTATCCTCAGTCTCAAGATGTCATCTAATCTATGCTCTCTTGGGAAAGCTTCCTGCTGTCCTTTGAAATCTCAGATAAACAAGAAAAAAAGGGCCATGTACTCCAAAACCACTCACGTGACACAAATGCTTAAATTTTTATGTGTCCCTCCTTTGTAAATGGATTTAAAAAATAACTCCCTCTTTACTTTAGCGTGAGTTTGGTTTGTTTCACATGCTTTACTTTTCCTATGCCTCTCTTCATCACAGGAGCAGGAAACACAAGAACTTTAAATCATTGGCCAGTGTTGTCAGGCCCTTGTCAGCCCAGGGTGTCTATGGCAATGACAAGCATGTCGTTACAGCTAGCCATCATCATGGCAAATAGTGCTCTTAATGTGCGTTAAAGCAAGTAAATAAAAAGGGGAAATTACTTTAAGCTTTTCAGAGTGTTAACTACTTGTATGCCCTCAACGGGATTTGAGACTATAAATATTTTTTTACAAGTCTTGTTCTTTTCTTACAATACTTGACAATGCTATGCAATATGCTTCCCCTTCTCCCTGAGCTGACTAAAACACTGAATCAAATAAAGCAGCCTGCCCCATCCTCCCTCTCCAGCAAGAGTTCATCTTCTGGACTTTGGGATTTCAGCATCCTTTGCCAAACAAATGGAATGGGTGAGGAAAGCTACGCATCAAGTGAAGGAGAAGTCTGCATTTTTAGCTGTTTACAAAACTGTTGTTTCATGGTCAAATGAAACGCTTCCCACCACCCAAGGAGCCTGATTACTGCAAGTGTGATGGGTGCCTGGGTGGGAGCTTGAGCTGGTGTTGGTAAACCCCCCCAGTACCACCAGTAACCATGCACTGTAACCAGCTACTACTGCTGCATATCGCAAGTGCCTTTTCCATGCTATAAACGAGAGGACGCATCTGCTTTCTCTGTGTTTATTGCACTACACTGAAGCAAAACGGCATGTGGTTATTTGCAGTTATTAGCTGATTATTTCACCACATCTAAGGAATGCAAGGAAAAGCAATTAAGTATTTTGGGACTTGGTTACCACTGAAGGGAGGCTCAGGCTGTGTGGCAGGACAGGATGAGGGCAGTGCTGTAGAAATCCCACACCGAGCTAAGCCTGCCACGCTGCCCACTCAGTGAGGCAGCAACCTCCCTCAGCTGGATGCATTGCGAGTAGCACAGGAGCTAGTGAGCTCGCTACTATTGCCCTCTTCTGGGTACGTGGCCAGAGCAATTTGCTGGCAGTGGCACTGTAAAATCCACGCACTGGAGATGTTAATCCCTGCCCAGAGGGACCCACTGGTGACCACATTCAGTGTTGACATTCCTTGCACTGAAAGCTACTCTGAGAAACCTCTCCCAAGGTTGGGGAACTCCGCTGGCTCATGCAGGATGAGACTTTCCCCGAGTCTTTCTCAGACATTAGTCTTTCCCATACATCACTCTCCCCACTGATTTAGTTCAAACACAAAACGACACCCGTGCCTCTTAAATAATAACCTCTACAAAGTCCCTGGAGATGCTTCAAAATGGTCTCCTGCTCATCATTCATGAGGATGGAGAGGTGGTAGGAGAAATAAAGAGCTGCTTGGTGCCTCTCTGGGCTGGTGCTGCTGGAAGGAGCAAGTCTTTCTCTTAGGAATAGCAAGCTTAAAGTCATTGTCTTAAAATGTAGTCTTCAAGGACAGTGGCCAGAGGACCCCACCTGGAGCACTGAAGCTGCAAAGCACATCAGGATTTGTTGGTTGGCTCTGATGTATCTGGGTTTTATTTAGCTGTAGAAACTCAGTTTGCTAAAGACATTATTGACGTTGATATCTACATTATATAAGCCTTTTTCTTGCTTTTTCTTTTTTTTTTTTTTTACTTATTCATTCTTCCAACTATGTCTAGAGGCCCCAAAGCAGCAAATCAGTGCTGGCGAGACGTTCGAAGAGCCTGGAGGTTGCACATTCTCACCAACCCACCTCTTTGTAGACGTTGTTCAGGTGAGTGCAGATTTCATTGGTCACCTTCTCAAAGGAAGCTTTGCAGCCTCCGCCAAATTTCTCCTCCATCAGTTGCAAGATAATGTCACAGATAATCTAAAAAAGGAGAACGGAAGAAACAACCAGTGTGAACTTTCCTCCACATTAGAAGCTTGAGAACAAAATATATATTTTTAGTTGGGATTCTTGGAGGGCGGAAAGGGGTACAAGAAAAAATCAGCAACATATAGCATGCAGAGCTTGTAATAGGTCATGGAAAATCAGGTGCATTATAGAATTCACCAAAAAATGTTGTCACTGCTGCTGTTTTTTTCAGCTATCCTGTATCTAGTTAATGTTGACTGCACCCATCACTCCCTTAGACAGCTGTACAGGACCCGTTCACTTAGTCCATCTAGAGCAATCCTCCTGACAGTGGACAGTTCCAAATGTTTAAGGCCACGAGGAGCCCCATGTTGGACACCTACGGAGTACATGGCTTGGGGGGTAAGTTTCTTCCTAATCTTTCCTGCTTGTTAGCTATCTAGCCCTCTGTAGCAATGAGGGTTTGTTTGTCTTTACAGTCACTAGGTAGCTGGTATACTTTGAAATGTCAGCTCCTTTTCTGCGCAGCATTATTTTGTGTGTGTCTTTACACTGAAAAAGTCTTTTCAGGATCTCTCCAGGCAGAAATCCTCGCTTATTCTGCCACTTATTGAAAATTGGGGCCACTGCTTTGGAAATTACCTTCCTGATGCATGAGTGGTGTTTGCCAAAAGGTGTCTCTTTTTTTTGCATTTTGTGCTGCGTAAGGCAGACAAAATAGTAATAAATGGACTCTGCTAGTGACCTTAGGTGGACTTGGGCAAGTCATGTGATCCCGTATTTATCTGTGTTTGTTTAGTGATGGCAATGCTGTTACAATTGTTGCTCAATAACAGCTGGTTTAGTTGTCCCACAAAAGCTCAGTTCCTGTTACTAGAGAAAAGTAGACATCAAGGACTGAAGTCCCGTGTTAAGCTGCTCTCCTGTGTCTTGTTACTAAATGACAAGCATGGGAATCCTGTTGCACTGAGAAAACCCACTACAACTCATGGGTAGCTCTGCAGCTCCCACCTGAACAGACCTGCCTGCTTCACATCTGCTGCATAGCCTTCTTCCCAACAGATGCCAGATCTCTCATTCCTGCTATCTTCCGCCATCAGCCATCTCACCTTCCACCACCTCCACTCTCTGAAGCATGTTTATATTTATATATACAAAGCCTGTTTTCCTCAGTTCTACCCCTCAAAGGGGAAGACATCCTCTCATCACAATTACACCCCCTGGGAAGAGGGCTGCTGGCTCACCCTAAAGTTTTTGGGGTCAATCTTCAGCTGGGTGGCATGTTTCTTGCCGAGTGGGTTCAATATCCCAAGAAAAGCCTCGGAGTTGTCCAGGTGTTGCACCATGTCATTGATGGCAGTGAAAACCCTCTTGCCATGGCCCCTGACCTGATCCGACTGTTTCATCTCTTCGGCGGAGTCCATGCCTTTGAAGTGTGTGAAGTAGGACTTGGTGTCTGGGTGCTCGGTAAACATCCTGTTGAGAAACGAGAGATGTCCTAATTTGTGGACTGAGGCATCAATGCAGGTATGGCTTCATGTTCCAGGCCCTGTCTTATGCATTTATTGCCCTTTTTTATTCTGTTTGTTAGAACAGACACCTCTTTCCCCTGCATTTCTTGGTTCTCCTTTGCCCTTCCCATCTGTGCACAGCCTCTGTGCCTTCGGCAGCCTGTCCCCTCCCTCGCCTCTCCCCAGAGCACTTCCCTTTGCTCACTCTGCCTTAAAACCTGCCCAGCCTGAATTTATTCTGCTGTTTCTAAAGTAAACATTTCCTTAGTGTTGACTCAGTGTTAGGTGGAGATAAAATCCACAGAGAAGTGGGAGTGTGTTCACAGAAAGTGAGTGTGACAGCACAATATTCCCAAAGATGTTCTGGACAGCAGATATGTTCACTGAGCCCTTGGTAGATGTTTTCATGGAGAAACCCTACTATTGGTTTTGTTAATTAACCCTTTCCTAGAGTCCATCCCAAAGCTTTCTTACTGCCTGTGATGGATTGTTGTTTGAGTTCTGGGTACTGCTCATTTCATTTATTCAAAACACTATTCAATGCTACGCATAAAGGAATTGCCTTTTATAATACATTGATTGCAGTCATCTTCATCCAGCTCTTAAAAAAGCAATTTACTCCATTGTGTAAGCCTGTTATCCACCTGAAATAGCAATAGCAAATTCCAGATTGCATTTCACAGAATCACAGAACGGTTGGGCTTCAAGGGATCTCTGGAGGTCATCTGGTCCAAACTCCCTGGTCAAGCTGGTTGCCCAGGACCATGTCCAGACAGCTTTTGAATATCTCCATGGATGGAGACCCTACAACCTACCAGGGGAACCTATACCAGTGCTCAGTCACCCTCACAGTGAAAAAGTGTCTGCTGATGTTCAGAGGGAAACTTCTGTCTTTCAGTTTGTGCCCATCGCCTCTGGTCTTGTCACTGGGCACCACTGAGAAGAGCCTGGCTCTGTCTTCTTTGCACCCTCCCTT
>JAVJGH010000063.1:119799-131660 GCA_035590175.1 Aviceda leuphotes
CTATTAAACTGTTCTTATCTCAACCCACGAGTTTTACTTCTTTTCCTGATTTCCTCCCCCATCCCACTGGGGGGCGGTGGGAGGGGCAGTGAGTGAGTGGCTGCGTGGTGCTTAGTCGCTGGCTGGGGTTAAACCACGACATCCATGAATAAAGTTCACAGGGTTTACAGGGCCACTCAGTTGATGAACGACAGATCTGAATAGTCTTGACAAAGGCAGAAGAGTAGTCACCAAGAAGAGAAGGAGTGCTAGAAGCTTGCGAAGAGCTTGCCATCTGACAGCAGGGATTTGGTTCGAGTTTTCAAAAAGATCACTGCTGGCCCATGTTACCTCCTTGTAAATGTCTGCAGTCTTCACTAGAGAATATACCTTACATGGGATATGATGTGTCGTTGTCACTGTTTCCTTGATATTGAAAAGGGCTGCCACTCTTGCAATTACTATACTGATAATCAACATTTGAATATTGTTTCCCTGAATTTACATCTTTGAGATCTCTGAACATCGTAGCATCATTTCAAATGCAAAGGACTTTTACCTTCTTCCATTTCCATCTTCATTTTCACTGAAAAATAAAGAAAATTAATCATAATGTTAATTGTTCTTGTAAATTTCCCTTGTCATACAACAGTGTACTTTATGTACAAACAGAAATAAGTAGTGTTAAAATTTTAATTTAATTTAACCTAATAAACTTCCCAAGGCTTCTTGTTAGTTCAAAGAATGCTTATTTTTTATACCAAGACATGTCTCATTTCAAATGAAGTTCACAAAAAAATGAAGTAGCATTCTGAGACTCCCAGTCCTTCTTAGCTGAGTTTTGCCCAAGCATAGCCTAACTGAGGTTCAGAGACCAGGAATAAATACCTTCTGGTCCCATGGATATGTGTATCTTCAACTGCCAAACCTCGTCGGGGAACAGAACCAGATGTGCCTCAGAGAATACAATTATTCATGCAATTCATTTGTCCCTGCTATGGTTATGGCATGGATCAATTAGTACTCTCCCAAACAATACGCAGGTAAGCATCAAGGTGACAACATGAGCTGAGGGTCATTGACAATGGATGGTTTTAACTGTAAACACTCTCTCCTGGTGAGCAGGAAAGTTCAACAAAATCCATGTGAACTGTGCCATGTCCCCCACCCCACTGCAGTGGTGTTGGACTAGATGATCTTTAAAGGTCCCTTCCAACTCAAACCATCCTATGATTCTATGACAACTGTTCCATTTTATTTTCAAGTACAGACATAGGTGGTGAGTACAAAACAGATGGATTGAAAGAGTAATCTGCTTTCAGAGCCTTGAGATGGCCTTAGGTAGGATTCTTGAGTTGCTCTTGATTGTTTGGTTTATTCATTTAGTTCTTCCTAGTCTAAGGAATCCAAGGAATGCTTCTAATCGTTTAATTAACTCTTGACCAATTGCAAAGTGATCTTGAATATGTACTACATGGTAGAGTATGTCAGTCAGCATATAATAATGGTTAGAGCTTAATGAAAGAAGGAAACAGGTTCTGTTTATAAAGAACAAGTGAAAAACACTCATACAGGAACTTATTACATTATGCCATCCAAAAGTAAAAAAAATAAAAACTACAAAACATTTGGATGCAACTATAACTACAGAACTATTAGTTCTGTAATTTTATACAAATAAACCTTCCAACTTACAAATAGTCATAATCTTCATATTCATCTAGCTCAGCCTAACTGTTTCATATTCATCTTAGCCAATCTAACTGTTTTCTTGTGGTTATCTGGTTAAATAAAGAGCAAAACCTCCTTTTTTGCATGTTTTTGTAATATTGACAGAAATTAGCTCTCTGATTTGTCATTTAGGTTCTAGTGTCATTGACAACACTATGGAGTTATCTCCCCAATAATTATAGAAAGGGAACTACACATGGTGTTTAGGTCACAGAGCTCCTCTTGTCAGACCCTCTGAGATAAGGACATGCAATTTGCCATCTTCTTTATTCAGACCATGTACTTTCCCACCCCTTTTTTGTTCCATTTCCTGAATTTGGTCATTAAACGATCACTGCGGATTTTGCTTGTGAGCTTTTGTTACAGTCATGGATTTCAATATGAACTGTTTTGATATTTCTATATGTTGACTGAAATAACATACGAAGAAATACTTCTCAGCTTAGAAAATACAGTGGAAATTAGGACCATGCTAAGACATAAAATTACGAGGAAGATAATCAGCCATTCTGAAATGGAGGGAAAGAAAATATCTGTAAGAATGACCAAAAGGAGTTATATTGTATTAATGATTAAAACATAATGACAGTTATATCTTAGGATGCAGTCAATACGTCTGAGGACATGGTGAATTTGTATTTTACTTGAAGTTTCCAAGTAAAGTTGTAGAAAAAGAGATCTAGCCCTCCCCAACAGAACTGATCCAGGGAGACTTTTTCCCTGGGTATCAGATTCAGAATTGCGAAAGATACGTCAGAGATAGGTAGACAGGTTTCCACAGTTCATGAGTCATGAGAAAGGCAGCAATACCAGTTCTCAGTTTTTTCACAGATGTGTTGCATTTCATACTAAACTGAGCAGAAGATGGGAGAAACCATCAGCACTGGACAAGAGAGACACGTTCACCCTTGCTTACTTTGATTCAATGAATGTCTGATTCATCCTGCTGAGTAGAAGGAGAATAAGATTTAAGGTCTTCCTCACATTGGCTTTTTCCTGTTTTCTCTTTCCAGGTACTTCCACACTCAACGTTCTGGGATTTCTTGATGCCATCCCGAAAGGGACTTCCCTCACGCACTTCTTCAGGAGCTTTACATCGCACTTCAGTTCCCTTTCCAGATGTAGACACTGGCTTTAAGGCGCTGAAGTTCTTTTTGGAGTCCAGCCCTATGAAGTTCATTTCAGACTACCTGATGCTTGCCTATATACGCAGCAAAAAGAAATGTGTAAAGTTCTACAGAGTAGAGGGAGCCATGACATTATTCACACCACGATCTCACAGTAATGCACATATGAAAAGAAGATAAAACAGACTGAACAGTTTTGTGAGCTGTTGGAATTATCACTTTAACACTTGTGACCATAACTTTTGTTTTCAGCTATGCTCTGTGAAACCCATCAGCGCACATCTTATTAAATGGCCTCATAACCTGTTTCTGGAGTGCTCGAGCATTGCTAAGGAAATATGTAATTTCTGTATGTGCATACAGTTACATTCATAATCTGTTCTAATTCAGCTACAACAAGTTGATTGCCTCTGAACACAGATTTTCTAAATTTGAACACAGAAAATCTCGATACTATCTGACCGCTTTTTAAGAGGAAAAATTAATTTACTGAGTACTGTCAAAACTGTGCAGTCAACTAGCAATAAACATGGAAGAAGACTGCAGTTTCTCATGAAGTTTTTTCCAACAGTGATTCTGGGAATACATCTTCAGGCCAGCTCGTGACATAAAAATTGGACCTATGCCATTTAGACAGTGTCTTTTAAATCTTACAAGCAGGTGACTATAGAGCTCACCCACCTGAGATCAGGACTCGGGACTCTGTTGTTGTATTTACCAGATTGTTGACGATCCTGCAGGAAACTTCCATGTCAGAGCCTGGTTTTAGGTTCGTGGAAGTTAAAACACTGTATAGACCTGCGGGCATCATTGTCATCTTTGTGGTTGATAGTTGATCCATCCAGCCAAATCACCTCGGGTTTAGGAAACCATCCAACTGCATGGCAGCTGAGGCCAATGCCCTGCTTCGTGTGACTCCTCAGAAAAATGGAAGGCACACCACCTCTAGCTAAGAAAAATCATACATATTCTCCATTTCAATCAGTACTGAGAATGGAAAATTGTCTGGCTTATCTCGAATTCAACACTTCTTTTTTTTATATTTATATTTGTATAGAAAGACTTTTCTGAATTTAAACTGTGGGAGACCGAGGCCCTGAAGTTTCTTAATGGTCATCAATTCAGAGTCTATCAGATTGAGAATAAGGAACAATTTAATGGAAATTACAGCAAACACCCTAGCTGGGGATGGTTATTCTGGAATGAAGTTGCCAGTGGTACTTCCCAGAATTTTGTAAAATAAAGAAAAAAAAAATGCAAATATTTGCAGTGATTAAAGGATTACAGGAAGCCTATGAGCAACTAGTGCAGTCTGTCTGTGAAAGCAGAATGTATTAGTGTCTCTGGCTAATCATTTCAAGTAAAACTGTTACTGACATGGTCTACAGTTAAAAAAAAAATTGTATTGTTTCTACTCAGAATCTCCGAAGACTAAATTACGGTGTTACTTCAATGTTAAATCTTTGCTTCATCTGGAGTTTTAAATCTAAGAGGACATCTTCAGCAGACTCTAGCTGCAATATGAGATGCCAGAACACCTATCTAGTGCAGGTTGGTACCTGTGTAGCAGGGAGAGCATGGAGGAACACGGCCCACTGCCAAGCCAACTACGTTGACTGAAGCAACCTGTGAAGACGGTATCTAGTAACATACTGAGATAGAAATAGGAGTGATGAAGTCCTATCCACTACTTTGTTCTCCTGCTGTGGGCAAGCAGCAATGTAAGTGGCGAGGTATTGGGATGGGACAAATTGATTATGCTGACCACAGAGAAACTTTGGACAATCAGCTCGGTCATGGTTGATTGCACAGTAGAAATCTAAATTCAACTTTACTCTCATCAGCTGAATAATTACAGGGTTCCCTGAACTTTCTGACTGTGCTTTCATTGAGTATGAAAGGAGATTGTACTATTAGGTCACACACAACTGCATGTGTTCGGGTACATAAAAACAGGTATCTCAAACTAGAACTAAAACTTACCTCAAATATTGGATATAGCATTAATTTAGAGAAAACTGACTCAAATCAAACACAGCCCTCCATGAAGACAGTTTATGTGTCAAATTGTATTATAATTCCCTCAGTCAGTGATGGATATACATGTTTCTGTTCAGCTCCATCTTCAAATATGAGAGAGAATTGCCACTAACCTGCCACTTGCAGTTCAATCAACACATCATGGTATGTGTCATTGAAAGAGACCACACAAATGTATGATCCTTTGTCAAGGGTCCTGACATTCTTCAAGTGCAGAGACGTGTTGCCAGCTCTAAATTCACTGTGGAAGAATTCTGTTCTGCCTTGCTATCTCTCATCTTGTTTGTCTATTTTATTCTTTCCATCATATCTGCTCACAGTTATTTTTTGAGACAGCTCATGAAATAACCACTGGACAGAGAATACCTCAGGAATGTTATCTGCTACAACATGGCACAGCAGAACCACATTTTCTCTGATGACTCCAATGATGGAACTATTTATTAGGAGGAGAGCAATTAAGTTGACCTGGGTAAAAATAAAATAGCAGTTGTTACTGTTTGTCCATATCACATTTTTCATGGCATTACATCAGGCAACCAGTAGAACCATTATCACTGTCAATAAGGAGAGGAATCCAGAAGAAAACTAAAAAAAAATAACATGGCAGATTACTTAGATGAGCACTGTTCACATTATGTGAGGCTCATGAATTTTATCCTTCAGTATTTTGAACCCTAACTTAAGCAGTTTCGTGGCCACTAAGTGATGGCTATTGAGAAGTCATGGAAAGTGGTTGAACACTGAGAAGTCCAGAAGAGGTCAAACACAGAATGCAGGATTTATCAAACAAAAAGTAAAGGTGTGATTCAGTTGTTCAAACATTGGTAACTTTGGTAGAAATGTCTTTAGGTTATGCAAGACATCCCGATGGTGCTGGTAGATGTGTCACAGGACCTGCAGCAGATCTGCAGTCACGTGAAGGGGCAGCTGGAGAGCAGACCAGATACAGCAGTGCCTAGAAGGACACCAGATATTTATGTGTTTGCACCTGGATCACACATATGTACGACTTCTCTTTGTCCTGGTTTTGGCTGGGATAGAGTTAGTTTTCTTTCTAGTAGCTGGTATAGTGCTATGTTTTTGAGTTGGGTATGAGAACAATGTGGATAACTGAGGTTTTCAGTTGTTGCTTAGTAGTGTTTAGTCTGAAGTCAAGGATTTTTCAGCTTCTCCTACCCAGCCAGCAAGAAGGCTGGAAGGGCACAAGAAGTTGGAAGGGGACACAGCCAGGGCCAAACTGGCCAAAGGGGTATTCCATACCATGTGATGCCATGCCTAGCATATAAACTGGGAGGGAGCAGGGTCAGGGGTGGATCACTGCTCAGGAACTAACTGAGCACTGGTTGTGAAGTGTTGAGCAATTGCTTTGTGCATCACTTGTTTTGTATATTCCAATTATTTTATTACTATTATTGTAATTTTATTATTGTTGTTATTATTATTTTCGTCCTTTCTGTCCTATTAAACTGTTCTTATGTCAACCCACAAGTTTTACTTTTTCCTGATTCTCTCTCCCATCCCATGGAGTGGGAGGCTGTGTGGTGCTTAGTTGCTGGCTGAGGTTAAACCATGACACTGGTAAAATGGGGCTGGTGTGGTCCAGGTTGGTCTTACTTGGGGTTTGCTGACATGGGGAAGGGCTGTGTGTTGGGAGCCTTGGTGATGCTATACTGAAGTCAGATGCGCAGCTTTCAGATTTCTAAAGATACATGAGATGAATCCCACCTAAAATATATGTCTTTGAAAGGGAGCAAAAGGGAAACCCGGGACATTTTATAGCACTCATTCTCATTTCAGTTCCAGGGAGGATACCAGAATGGAAAGAAGGTTCTCGGAAATAACAAAATAAATAGCAACCAACATGGACTTGCAATGAAGTCGTTTCACAGCAACTTGACTTTTTTCTACATCAAGTTAAAAATCTACCATGAAATATGTAGAAAATATTTACTATTAAATATAATGTCACTTCATATGCTGTAGGGGATAGCATCTGATCAAGCTCTATGCTGATCCTCTGATATCTGCCAGCTCCATTTAACAGGAAATCTCAGATACAATAAAGCATTTAGAACTGCGCTAGGCATCTGTGGTTAGGCACTAAATACCTCACAGGGAGCACGATTTAGGTCCAGAACTGAGAACCTAAAAACAGATATCAGGCTTCCTAATCATCGCTAGGACTAAAAGCAAAACTTCCACCTTGCCACTGACCTTTTTTCCAATCTGAAATGCCAGTGAGGACAGTTGTGCTTTGCTGAAAACTTCATCATGTGGTTCAGCGGTGCAAATACTGGCATCAGCGATGGGCCTCTCAGCACATCTCCCTCGTAAAGAGGTACCTGCCCTAAACATGACTCTACCCATGGCATTTGAATTATGGGCTTATGCAGTGCAGCAGCCCAGCTTGATTGCATCCACATAGGCATCCAATGCTATCGCCGATAGCCTGGAATAACTGGCACAGCAGAACTCTGGATGTTTTGGATTTCAAGGGAGGCACGCAACCTTTAGGGGTGGCAGGAGGAGACTGTAAAAGACATATTGCAGCAAATAAAATGGCGCTGGATGCATATGCTTTGGCCACTGGAGCCTGTCATAAGTGTTTCACAAACATTCAGTGACAGAAACAGCATTTATATTTTACAGATGTTTTCTTTCTTTCCACTTCACCTTGGATGATGGCATGCCTTTTAATTTTACTTCTTAAGATAGATGTTATTGCTGCTATCGGTTATAAACATAATAAGTATTTCCACCTACAACAGTTGATATGGAAGTTTTAACCTACAATGCAGATGACAATTAATGAAAACTTAAGTAACAGATTCAGAAACAAATAAATGGGAATGAGGGGAAGAGAAACAAAATTAACAGACATATAGTTAAATGTAGAGTAAGGTGGGGGGTTGCGTGTGTGTGAATGCACAGAGAATCTTTTACATGGAGGTCACTTCTATGAGATGCCATTTTATGATCACGATATTTACAGACACAGAATATGATTTTAGCCTTTAAAATAGTGGATTTTTTGAAAAAATTTTCATTTCAAAATGAGAAAGTTTGAAGGTTTACTTCAATAGTCTCAATACAATTCTTGTTTAAAAATAAAAATAAAAAATTAAAACGTTTCTTTGTTTTTCCAGGTTGTTATACACAGTGCCGTAAAGCAGGTGAGTAGTGAAGCAGCTGAATATAAACCCACATGAACATACTTGAGGAGAAAAGTTTGTGCTTCTGCCCCAGCAACAGTCTCAGAAGCAGTTTTATAGGTGTGATCGATATTTGAGTATTTCAGTATTTTAGAGCACCTGGCTGAAGTGGGGGTATTTGGACCCTGATCAGCTCTGCGAACTGCCACTGCTGCTTAAACGGGGAGCTTTTCTTCTTACACTCTTAGGCAGATCTTCTGGTCAGCACAGACAAGTTGGGGTACTCTCCTGCTGAATGGAATGCAACAATACAGTCAGTGGCTTGCATTGCTCCAGAGCTCACTCTTCCTCAAAACAAGAATAAATAAATAAAAAAAATATACCAAAACCATAGAATCATCGAATGGTTTGGGTTGGAAGGGAACTTAAAAGTCCAACCCCCCTGGTATGTGCAGGGACACTTTCCACTAGACCAAGCCCCACCCAGCCTGGCCTTGAACACTTCCAGGAATGGAGCATCCACAACTTCTCTGGGCAACCTATTCCAGTGCCTCACCACCCTCACAATGAAGAATTTTTTTCCTTACATCTACTCTATATCCACGCTCTTCCAGTTTAAAGCCCTTGTCCTATTAATGTCAGCATCAGCTGGTGAATCCAATACAAACTTTTTTATCTGCCTACCTACTTGCACGTGGAGGTTCTCCTTGCCTCTAGCATTTCTCCAGATGTGAGGTTATAGAGGGGCTTCTTCATTAAATTCGTTGCTGTTCCAGTAGCTCTTTTCTCTTTGGGTATTTCTAAGGTCTTCTGGTATTGAAATAACCCTCTGTTAAAATGGCTTAATTTTTCTACAAACTGATGTGGTCAGCTTCCGACTAGCATTACAGATCCTTTGACTGATATAATTTATGTTTTATTGCTTTGAGATAGTCAATAATTAATATTGCAACTTTTTTTTTTCCAGTAAACTTGAGGGAGAACATGGTAAAAGGTAAATGGTCCTTGAAAACTGTGAGGATATCTTGAAAACATAAAATCAAAGACACTCTTCTAGGACCTTTTGATTTCTTGGACATGAATCTCCAAAGTAGTAGTCCTTATTGGCATAAAGCATTTGATGGCAACTGGTTACATTGTCCTTTATAATTAAAAAATATTGACCCCTCCATAGGCAGCCTGGAGTAAATCTCTCAGGTTAATCCTCTGATGCTTGCAAGATGGCGAAGAGACTGATACACTATGATCTAGCATGATTCCACTAATATCTTGAGGTATAACCGTATCGATGCTGTAATTGCTCTGAAAATGCCACTGTTCTATGCCAGGTTTATGCCCCATTTTTGGCATGTCTGGCTCACAGTAATCCATGTATTCCGATCTTTTGCATCCTCTGCTTTCACCTGCTAATAATTCACAACACTATTAGAAAAAAATAAATTTAAATAACAAGCCCTGAACTCTTCACTGCTAAATTACACCCTGTGGCTTTGACGCTGATGCTCTCATCAAGCTCATCAAACTCTCATCTCTGATCTTCTCAATCCAGTCTAGCTTGCAGAAGCAAATTTCTGCTGCTATTTCTGCAAATGCTGTGTGTCATCAGCGTACGTTTCTCATCAAATAATGGTAACAGTAAACAAGAAATAGTCTAGAGTAGCTCCATTATCTCATTTTGACCTTTCAACTTACCACTTGATTCAGTTTAAGTATCTAAAATGATAGAAGTCTCTGGGTGTTCCTGAGGGTCTTGTCTTTGTATTCAGCTAAGAGAAGCAGGAACATTAAGAAAGAGGTCAGAATCAAAGAGTTTGAGAAAGCTATTATTAGGAAGAAGACTTGGGAGGTGGGGGATAAACTTCCTACTTTGAGTATAAGAGACCTACAAAGCAACCAGATGAGATAAGACACATTCATCTTGTAGATGCACAAAATATGTCAGATGAAAGCCATCTCATGTCTCTAGCCAGTTAAGGTTGCCTCCAAATTTGTGTGCTAATTTACCTGTTTGTTTGTTTGTTTTTATAGCCTGCTTTCAAGTTTGATTACAAATTTAAAAAATGATACATTTTTTCCAATAACTTGTTGGAGCTTTAGTAATTGAGGACAACAGAATAATTTAAAAGCTTGTCTCATCATTTTAAAATTGTAAATTAAACCAACTGGCCAGCCAGTAATGTTTTGTTATTTGATCAACTTAGAAACATGCAAGAAAACAGACAGAGGAGGTAAGTATAGTTAATCAACTTTTGCAAGCAGGTATATAAGAAAGAAAATAAGATACTTCATAAAAAAGCAGAGCAGCTTGCCTTTATTCAAGTGACTGTTATGTCTATTTCAATTTTAGTCACTGCTGAAAAAATATTAGTGTAGCTCTACTTCTAAGAAGCTTGTGATACTTTTCTGCTCTCTGCCTGGAGTCTTGCTGACTGTAGTGAGATTTCTTGAAGCTCTGACCTACTGCTCCTCTTTATTTTTCACTTTCTGGTCACATTATTCAAACAGCTGTAACCAGCATCACAAAGCCAAAAAATGTACAGCTCAGACTGTGTACCCTGAGAAAATTTGGCTTGGCTGTTTAGTTACATACAAAATGAGCACTGAGGAAAATGCCGTGTCATGCTTCCCACTGTCTTCCTGCTTCATCCCTCAACTCGGCTACCCACCTGGAGAGGACACATACAGCGAAGACCTGTCAACGCGGAAGTCACGGACACTGCACACGACCAATACGATCAAGCAAATGTCACTTTATTGCCCTAATAGCTCGGTTTAAGTATACATTCTCGTTCCTGCTCATGCGTAAGCCATCTGTTGATTGGTTAGAGTGTTCTGTCCATGCGCCTAAAGCAATAGTTTGACTGGGTAAGGTCTTCTGATCACGCGAATGGTTCCCTCTGCCTGTGTCTTGTATCCTGCTTTCGGTCACGTATGCCCTACTTTTTGTGCTTGCTTTGTCAAACTTGCAGCAACAGTTGACCTTCGCAACATCCTTGAGGCCCGCTACCTGCCGAAGCCTCTGGCTTACAGATGAATCAGTTCCATTGTGTCTGGATTGTTCACTATCTGTCCATTGCTTTCAAAATACCCCACAAACACCCTCCTGGAGGTCAACTCCTTTTGAATGAGTAGGCCACCTCAATGCCAGGCAGGAGACTTTAGGGCATCTCAAATAATATTACACAGCTTGTGGCTATGAATATGTAGTAGACAAATAACATTAGACAAATTATGCCACAATAAGCAGGATACTATCAGTGCCACGAATACTGATTAGCAATATTGCTAATGGCACCTAGAGAACTCAAAAATAGACACCCGCATTTGGTAACACAAGCCTGCATACAAAGCTATTCTGACTCTGTTCATCTGGGTTGAAATTCAGCTATTTATAGTAGGATACCTAGATTCTGCTGAGATGCCATGAGGTTTCCGACCCAGGAAACCACCCAGGTTGTGGTGGGGATGCTCCAGCTTCTGGCTTACTGGGTGCTGGTGGAGGGGTGGTCCCTGACCGTCAGCACCCGACATGCCAACAAAGACACGTGGCTGCGATGCCAGAAGAGGGAAAAGCCGTGCAGGGTGTCTGTGCCACGCAGGGTTATTGATGTAAGACGTGGAGAGTGGGTGGGTGGACAGGGCAGCCTAGCACAGGGGCTGGATGCTGCTGTGCCCAGAACCGAGGGAGCCCCTGTCCTCACTGCTGGCAACAACTCCTGCCTGCGCAGCCCTGATTACACTCCAGACTCCCTACACTTCATTTCCAGAGGAGCTCCAGTCGTAAAACAGGGCAGCATATAATGCAGTGTCGTGGTTTAACTCCAGCCAG
>JAVJGH010000065.1:98460-108616 GCA_035590175.1 Aviceda leuphotes
CCTCCCCCAGCAGCTCAGCTGGTGGTGATGGGCTTTCCTTAATTAGGCTTCACATTTAGACCCATTTCCCTGTGTGGACGGTGGGATGGAGGGGTCAAAGTGACCTTCCCTGTTCCTGCTGCTGTTATAACCTCCATCAGTTCTCTGGTGCATTGTCCCACTTTGGATTTGGGGTGCTACATCTTACACAGGCCTTTTTATGACCCTCCTCCATTCTTCAAAGTTGTCTCAGCTCTACCACAACCTATGTGAGAAATGAGGGCTGGTCCTGGGTTTGGGGCCAGGGGAGAATAAGGAACTTTGAGCTCCAAGAAGGAATGGGAGGGGTAAGTGTGGTTTGAACTCAGGAAAGCATTTCCGATGCTCCAAAGGGTGATGGAAAATAAGGCGCATCTGCCAGGAAAGGCCCTCGAGCTTGTGGGGATGAACATGTGCCACCTTTCCACTTTCTTCTCTCATTGCGACCTTCTCCCCCCACCCAGCACAGACACCATGGAGCATCCCAGCGCTCACCCTTTGGCTTTGTGCACAGCACACCAGCTGCTGAGCCCTGCCTGCACAGCCCCAGCCCTGTCTCTCTCTGCTGGCACTCCAGGAGCAGTGACTCAGTCCCCCGGCAGCTCAGCCCCTCCAGCAAGGCATGGCCATCCTCCTGGCTTTGCCGGCCTCCGATGGGCACCGACAGGGCTGGCCCGCAGCCCAGCTGCCTGCAGACCACCTCAGCTTCCAGCAGGCTCCAGCCAGTACTGCACACCCCATGCCAGGTAGCGTTGTAAAGCACCTCCACCCGTCCTGCGCAGGGACCAGAGCCGTCCTGCACCCGCACCTGCAAGGGGTTTGTGCCTGCAAGAGGGTGCAAAGGGGGTGAGACGGCCCCTCCAACCCTGCAGGCAGATGGGAGAGGGGCATGCAAGGTGCACACGCGTGCAAGGTTGGGTGTGCATGCCATGTGCCTCCTGTACCTGCTGCACCATTTCACCCCCACCCCCACCCCCCACCTCCCTTGCAAGGTCATTCCCATCACTGATGTCCCATCAGTGTTGCCAGCTTCCCAATCTCAGATAAAACCCTTTTTTGGGGCATCTGAGCATTCCCCCCTCCTTGGGGACCACCTGAGCACACGACTCCCGCGTCTTCATCGTGGTTGCAGTTATGGAGTCCCCAGTTTCTAAAGCTGCACTGGGAGAAGGTGGTCTCCATGCCAGTACACTCCACGTTGTCCAGCCAGATGGGGTCCAACCCATGCCCGAAGTGAGCTTGGTCTGGGACTGACACGGCTGTCCCACAGCCCAGCTGCTGGCAGACTACCTTAGCGTCCTTCAAATCCCAGCTGTCATCACAGATGGTCCCCCACTGGTGTTCGTGAAACACCTCAACTCTTCCAGCACAGCGGTTTGGGCCGTTGGCCAAGCGGACCTGCACCTCTGTGATGTTGGTATCTGCCAGGAGAAATCCGGTTAGGAAAGGAGACCAGGGCACCCATCGCCTCACCCCCCCCAAAAAAAATTAAAAAAAAAAAATGCCCAAACCAGAAGCCAGAGTGCAAATACAGAGTCATTATGGTCCTGCCCAGCAAGGGATGCAACCCTCCCCTCCCCAGCCCTTCCAGGGGAGCATGGCTGTAGGTATGGAGGTATTCAGCTGCACCTTCATACCCTAAAATGGTGGTGTCTCCTCCATGCAAGCATGTGGACCAGACAATGGAGACCAGGCTGGGAATTTGGGGTTGGGTGGTCCACTCGATTCAGGGCTTGGTGCACTTAGTGCCATGGGGAGGTGGGGGTATGAATTTTTCAATGAGATGTCGGTTATGAATGGGGTGGGAACCTGTTGCTGGGTTGGGGGCAAGCCTAGCCAAAAAGAAGCTACAACCCTTTGCCAGCTCCTCTCCCCCAAAAACATGTCTTCCCAGGGCTAGCAGCATCCCAGAGGCAGCCAGATGCAGGATAGACCCTCCTCTGTGTGTGTGTCCCCAGATGCCCTGTGTCACAGGATGGGACCTACCTGAGCACACCACGCCGGCATCTTCTCCATGGTGGCAGTTACTTTGCCCCCAAGGACGGGCTTGGCACTGGGTGAGGGCATCCTCGCTCCCGGTGCAGGTCACACCATCCAGCCAGATGCGCCCCGTTCCCTGCCCGAAGTAAGCCCGGCCGGGGGCTGCCTCAGCTCTGCCGCAGCCCACCTGCCTGCACACCACCGCCGCGTTGTTCAGGTCCCAGCCGTCATCGCAGACTGTCCCCCACTGCCCGCCGTAGAGCACCTCCACCCTCCCAGCACAGCGGTTCGGTCCTGCCAGACGGACCTCTGCCCTGACCTCATCTGCAGGCAGAGAAGCAGGCAATGCAGCGTTGAGGACAAGAGGACCACATGTCCAGGGAGGGGGATTTCTGGTGACAGCAGCTGGGTTGAAAACCTAGAGCAGATGCCCAGCCACGGTGGGATGGGAGGACAGATCCTGCCCTGAGCCCTGCCTGCAGAGATGTGCAGGCAGGCATGGCCCTTGGGGCTTTGTAAGCACTGCCAGGCACCTACGTTCAGCCTCCAGACTCATTCCCTGGGGGGGAAGGGGAGAAATAAATCCCCTTTCAGACCCTCACTGGGACCCAGCAGAGTCTCGGTGCAGCCCGCATCCCAAACCAGGTGGTCATTGTCCTTTTTGCCTCCCTTCCCTGCTCAGCTGTGCCAATCGGGGCAGCTCCTACAGGGTGTGGGGATGGGGACCAACACTGTCCTCCAAGGGGACAAGCGCCCCTGCCCTTGAAATCTCCATCCTGCAGGCAAAGCTTCTGGGGTTAGATTGGAGAGGAAAAGGCTTTTTGGGGGGGGCAGGGTGGAAAGAGCAGCTCCAAGCTGTGCTTTTAGGACCCTGCAAGAATGAGCACTACCTGAGCAGACCACGCTGGCATCCTCTTCGTGGGTGCAGCTGTTGATTCCCCAGGGCCTGGCCCGACACTCCACGAGGGCATTCTCCCCCCCGACGCAGGCGATCCTGTCCAGCCAGATGGGATCCAGCCCCCTCCCAAAAGAAGCCCCTGTTGGGGCTGCGGTGGCTGTCCCGCAGCCCAGCTGCCGGCAGACCACTGCCGCATCACTCAGATCCCAGCCATCATCACAGACTGTCCCCCACTGCTGGTTGTGAAAGACCTCCACTCTCCCAGCGCAGCGATGTGGGCCGTCCACGAGCCGGACAGTCAATGTGTTGGTTGTGCTGGTGACTGGAAGCACCGCAGAAATGTCATGATGGGGACACACACAGTGCCGGTGGCAGTGCCCAGGGCTGGGGCAAAAGGAACCCCCATCCTAGGAAGGGCTTAACCATCCCCCTGTAGCATTGCCCCAGAGGCATCGAGATGCAGGATGGACACCCCTAGCCCCACCAGGACACCCTGTGTTGTAGGAGCAGGACCTACCTGAGCACATCACGCCAGCATCTTCTCCGTGGTGGCAGTTAGTCTGGCCCCAGGGACGGGCTCGGCACTGGGCAAGGGCATCCTCACTCCCGGTGCAGGCCACGTCATCCAACCAGATGCGCCCCGTCCCCTGCCCGAAGTGAGCCCGGCCAGGGGCTGCCTCAGCTCTGCCGCAGCCCACCTGCCTGCATACCACCGCGGCATCGTTCAGGTCCCAGCCGTCATCGCAGACCGTCCCCCACTGCCCGGCGTTGAGCACCTCCACCCTCCCGGCACAATGATGTGGCCCATCCACCAGCCGCAGGTAGGCTGAGCTGGAGTTGCCTGCTTTTGTGGAGAGAGAAATAGGTGGACACGTGGCTGGAGGGCACCCCCACATCCCTGGACCACACCCTTCCTGCATCCCTGGACCACCCCCATCTTCAGCACCCCACGTGCCTCCAGGAAGGAGCAGGGCAGGGTCAGAGTTCAGGCATTGATAGCGTTGATTAAAAAAGTCATTGACATGACCAGGTGCTGCCACTTTACCAGGGGGACAAAAGCCTGGGCCTGATGCCTAGCTGCAGGGTTTGAAAGGATCTTGAAAGACCATCTAGCCCAACTCCCATTCCACAGGCTGTGACACCTTGCACTAGATCAGGTTGCTCAAGGCCCTGTCCAACCTGACCATGACGACTTCCAATATAGACTCATAGAATGGTTTGGGTTGGAAGGGATCTTTAAAGATCCCCTAGTCCAACCCCCTCTCCCTGCAATGAGCAGGGTCATCTTCCACTAGATGAGGTTGCTCAAAGCCCCATCCCACCTGGCCTTGAACACTTCCAGGGATGCAGCATCCACAACTCTGGGAAACCTGTGCCAGTGTCTCACCACCCACATTGTAAAAAATTTCTTCTTTATGTCCAATCTAAATTTACACTCTTTCAGTTTAAAACGCTTGCCCCTTGTCCTGTCACTAGAGGCCCTGGTAAAAAGTCACTCTCTGCCTTTCTTATAAGCCCCCTTTATATATTGAAAGGCTGCAAGAAGGCCTTCTCCAGGCTGAACAACCTCAACGGTCTCAGCCTTTATCCACAGGAGAGGTGTTCCAGCCCTCTGATCATTTTTGTGGCTCTCCTCTGGACCAGCTCTAACAAGTCCATGTCTTTCTTGCGCAGAGGACCCCAGATCTGGAGCTGGGCTGTGGTCTCACGAGAGCGGAGTAGAGGAGCAGAATCGCCTCCCTTGACCTGCTGGCCACGCTGCTTTGGATGCAGCCCAGTATATGGCTGACTTTCCGGGTTGCAAACGCACATTGCTGGCTCACATCCAGCTTTTCATACACCAATATCCCCAAGTCCTCCTCCTCAGGGCTGCTCTCAATCCCTTCATGCCCCAATCTGTACTAATACTGGGAGTTGCCCCAACCCAGGTGCAGGACCTTCCGCTTGGCCTTGAGGTGAAGGTGCAGGAGATACACATGGATGAGAGCTGCAAGAAGCTCCTACACCAACCCTGCACACACAGCATCTCCTCCAGAGGGGGCCAGCTGCCTGCCCCTGGGTACCAGCAGGAGCTCTGCCTTTGGCCAGCCCCATCCCCGGTCTCACCTGCACACACCACGCCAGCGTCCTCCCCGTGGTGGCAGTTGTGGATGCCCCGCATCTTGGCTTGGCACTTGTCCAAGTCAGTTTCCTCCCCTGTGCAGCTCACATCATCCAGCCAGATGGGGCCGGCTCCCCACCCAAAACGAGCTGAGCTGGGGGCCGAGAGGGCCACCCCACAGCCCAGCTGCTGGCAGACCACCATCGCGTCACTCAGGTCCCAGTTGTCGTCGCAGACCGTCCCCCACTCGTTGTTATAAAACACCTCGACCCTCCCGGCGCACTTGCTCAAACCACCCACCAGGCGAAGCTTGGGGCTGTTGGCAATTCCCGAGCCTGAAAAATACCTCAAAATGGGCATTATTAGGGACATGCTTGTGCATCTTAACACCTGCTGGGTTGGAGAGGGCAGGACATCCCCATGGCAAGTCTGGGTGGTGTTGGTGCAGAGACCTTGCCCTTTATCAAGGACTTGCCAGAAAGTGAGCACAGGGGGTTTTGCAGGGTGGAAGGAGGTACAGAAGATCCCTTCCACCAGTTGCACCCTGAGGGTGGTTGGACCCTGGTTCAGAGGTCAGGACAGGAGAAAGCACACGTCTCCACCTGAGGGACACCATGCTGGGAAGAACGGATATACAAGGGTCCTTCCCAATGTATCTCCATGCTTTCCTTCCCCCTTGCTTGGAAGCTGCATCACCTAGGTTCACCTGGAGCTACCCACTTCTTGCCCTAGAGGAGATGGCAAAGGATCTTTTTGTGATTGTCCCTGTCCTGACTGCTTCTGACTGCCACATTGACCTGTCTGTGGAGGTTGACTTTCCAAGGCCAAGGCTAGACTGGTAGCAGCTAGCTCAAAAGTGGTGTATGACATGAGAGCAGCTGGTTCCAGTGCATCTTTCTGCATTTACCTGCACATCTTTGCATTTTACAGTGCCAGCAGCACAAGTCACTCTGCCTACTCTTGAGCTGGGGCAGGGCGCAGTCACATCTGCTGGCACTCAGGCAGCACCTATGCATGTTGCAGCTACTGTCCCCAAAGGGTGCAGGTGCTTCACCCCATGAAAACATCTTGGACACCTCCAATGGTACCAGACACTGAGGCATGTCTTAAGCCATGCTGCTTTTTCTGCCAGGATATCGTATTTTTCCATGTCTCTGAATACTGCTATTTTAACACGGTTTCTACTGATCTGGGCGATTTGTTGGTCAGCCTGTTCCCAGGCTGTTCCCAGCCTGCAGAAGGATGGGGCTTGGTCCATCTTACAGAGAAAGCATGTGGTGAGAGTTACCTGAGCACACAACGCTAGCGTCTTCCACATGGTTACATGCATGGTGTCCCCAAGGCTTGACCGGGCATTCAGCAAGGGTGGCTTCTGTCCCGAGGCAGTTCACCCCATCTAGCCAGATGGGGCCAGATCCTTGCCCAAAACCAGATAAACCTGGGGCTGACACGGCCGTCCCACAGCCCAGCTGCCGGCACACCACAGCTGCATCATTCAGGTCCCAACCATCATCACAGATGGTCCCCCACTGCTGGCTGTGAAAGACCTCCACCCTCCCAGCGCAGCGGTGCGGGCCATTCACCAGCCGCAGGGCTTCTGAGCTCCTCAGGTCCAAGTCTAAAAACAGAATCAGAGGACAATAAATCCTTGCCAGAAATGCCTGCCTGTCCCGTGGCTGGTAATGCGGTGGCCCTCCCCTTGCAAGGGGTCTTGCAAGGTCTCCACCAGCATGTAGCATTTCTGCTACTGCTGCACCCTAGGTGTGCATGCCTGAACACCTTTTGGGACAGGCCTGCGAGGACCATGCCCAGTAGATTGTGAACTTGGCTAAATTACCGAGGAGCTCCCATGATGCGAGTATCCCCATGGGGACAAGCAGCCAAGGAGGCAACATGTGCATTATGCACCTGAGCGAGGAATAGCTTGGTGAAGAGGAGGGACTCTCCAAGGACTAGAGGTTGTGTGGTATCATGTATCAAAAAATCCCCACGGGGCAGCTGCGACCCTGGTATGACAGGGCTGTTTGCGCTTGATGGAAAGCCTCCATTTTATAGGCTTGGGATTTCTGGGAACCACAGGCTTGGGATTTCCGGGAACCACAGGCTTGGGATTTCCAAGCACTTTGTCTGACGGAAGCCAGGGACTGGTGGACCTCAAAACAGAAAACACTTTGTGCTTCCTGACAGGACCACAGGAGCAAGGCGTGGTTGAGCCAGGACAAGGAGGAGGTGGATGGGCAAATTTGGTCAGACTGCACGGCCTCCCCCAGGGGAGGACTGATCCCCAACTCACCGCCACTGACCTGCAGCCACAGAGCACGAGACGCTTGCATGCCCACTCGACTTGCAGCTCTCGGCGCCCCAGAACTTGACCTTGCATTCGAAGAGGGCCCTCTCTGTCCCGGTGCACTCCACGGCATCCACCCAGATCAGGCCATCTCCTGTCCCAAACTGGGTAGACCCCACAGCTGACTGCGCTGCCCCACAGCCCAGCTGCTGACACACCACATGGGCTTCAGCCAGGTCCCATCCGTCGGTGCAGATGCCCCCCCAGCGCTGATCATGAAACACTTCAACTTTGCCAGAGCATGGGTCTGAGCCGTTTACCAGGCGGAGGCTTCCGAGGTCAGAAATGCCCGATCCTACAACATCAGAGAGTGGACACATGATAAGGAGATACCTTCTGTCCTGTGAAGCCTCTGGCTGCCAGCAATGGGTTTACACCAGAGGCTCAGGAGCCTTGGGGGTCAAGGATGCTCTTGCGATGACAGAGAGGGCAGACCTTTGAGGTGTGATGCGAACTGGCCCAAGTGGTGCCCAAAGCTTGATTAGCATGGGCTTGACCAGACTATAGTCAATGGACCTTATATGGTTTGCCTTCCTAAAGTAGATACATAGGGCAGGGTCGAGTTGCCAAGATGTAGGCGTCCTGGTGCTATTTAGAACTCCTGGAATACCTCACCTGCCCTCCAGCTGCTGCTCCTGAAGGGCACAGGTTTTCCTGTAGGATCTTTTAGCCCAGCTAGGGTGAGATGCTACCTTCCCATGCTGGGGCAACTGAATTCAATGCTGGCTGTCTCAGTCAGTGACACTCGGATATTAAGTCCATCCTGATATTAAGTGACCTGGTTGCAACCCAGTGGCCCCAGCTTCTTAAAATGCACTAAAATGGGCTGAGGGGTTCCTCTGACAGAAAGTCAGAGCTGGAGAGGAGAGAGAAGGATGAGAGATGGGCTCTCATGGGCTCTTGCAGCTCTGAGCATCATGGTGCACATCTACCATGGATCAGCTGAAAGTGTCAGAGGGTACTCCCTCACCATGATGGGAGAAGACACATTTGTACTGGAGTCTGCCCTGCTGTGAAGAAGGAGGTGGCTGTTTTAATTTGCCTGATGAGAATAGTCTCTGGCCCATGCTAGCCGCCAGGATTTGTGATAAATAACATCAGCCAAAAGCATGCCAGAGACCATATTTTTAGCCATAGCCATGCAAATGGGCAAGGCATTTGTTTTTCTCAGACTTTAATGTCTGCAAACAGCTGCCCTGTTCCACCAGAATGGACCACAGGGGGCTGACTTCAAAGCGAAGGGTCTCTAGGGTGACTGCAAACCATTCCTGCATCACAAGATCTTGCGCCCATAGGGGAAACCAGTCAAACCTCAGAGCAAGTGGACTATGGTAAGGTTTGCCTTGGTGCTCCTGGTGCCATGACAGGCGGTGGTTACCTGAGCACACCACGCTGGCATCTTCGCCATGCTCGCATCCATGGACACCCCAGGCCTTGGCTCTGCATTCGGAGAGGGCTGCCTCGGTCCCCACGCAATGCACATCATCCAGCCAGATAGGTCCCTGTCCCTGCCCGAAGTGAGCCCGCCGCGGAGCTGATACCACCTTCCCACAGTCCAGCTGCTGGCACACCACTTTGGCATCCATGAAGTCCCAGCTGTCATCGCACACTGTCCCCCATTTCTCATCATGAAACACTTCGACCCTCCCAGCGCAGCGACCTGGGCCATCCACCAGCCGGACTGGGGAGAAGCTGGAAACGGCCGAGCCTGCAAACAGGCAGGGAGATGCTCAGAGCATCCAGCCTCTTCATGAGAGGAGGAGGGACCCTGCATTTTGGCACGTAGCTGGTGCTGTGTGGTTACATCGTGTCTGAATGCACAGCATCTAATTCCCACCTCATGGAGGAACTTCTCAAAGGGTTTAGGGGTACTTGACCCAGCAGCAAGTGGGGTGAAGCTGGCATCTTGCTCCCAACTGGGACAGGGGAAATTACCAGTGCATCCTGACCCACTGCTGGTGCTGGAGTGAAACCCACCTGAGCATACCACGCTGGCGTGCTTTCCGTGGCTGCAGCTACTCTCTCCCCACAGGCTTGCCTGGCATTTTGTAAGGGCTGGCTCTGTCCCCTGGCAGTTCACATTGTCCAGCCAGATGCGTGGGGGTCCGGAGCCAAAGTCTGCCCCCTCCAATGCTTGCAGTGCCATCCCGCAGCCCAGCTCTCGGCACACCACCTCAGCATCTTGCTTATCCCAGCCGTGGTCACAGATAGCTCCCCACTCCTCCTGGTGAAGCACCTCAACTCTGCCAGTGCAGCGGTGCGAGCCGTTTGCCAGCCGCAGATGAGCTGGCTCGGGGATAATTGAGTCTGCAAACACCCGAGAGAGTTATTGATGCCTTCAGACAGCCACCAGTTTCCCTCCATGCTTATCCTATTGTAATTAAGCTCCCGGCCCCTCTTCAAGCTGCCAAAAGGCACACACAAGGGGAGAACAGGAGGGGTAAACCCAAAACTCCCACCGGGAGCACTCTGGACCAGAGCATCTCCCTGTGGAGGGTGGTCCACACTGGTCCCCAGCCCCTCTCCCTGCAAGAACTGCTTGCCAGGTGGGTTGCTTTTGATGAGCTTCCCTGCAATGAGTTGGTCCTGTTGTTGGAGCTGGAGGGTTCCCGGTGGTGTGGGAAATAGGCATCCCTGCAGGAATGCCTCCCACCACCTTAAATAAACATCTTGGGATGCGAAGAGCAGCCCTCCAATGGGACCATCAGGTGCAGGAAGGGTCCAGGAAAACCCCACGGTTGCTGATGCTGACCCCCAGTCTTACCTGGGGGTGCAGACCATCCATCATGACACCCCCCCCACACCCGCCACC
>JAVJGH010000070.1:4575147-4585859 GCA_035590175.1 Aviceda leuphotes
TGTTATCAACACCTTTCTAGCTACCAATACAGAGCACAGCACTACGAGGGCTGCTATGGGGAGAATGAACTCCATCTCAGCCAGACCCAATACACTCCCCACCAACTTCTTGGCAGACATTGCCAGGTGATAAGCTCCGCCTTTAGGGTTTAGACCCTCAAGGTGGAACTGTGGGCCCAAAGAAAAGGCTATGGGAAATAAAAGATGGGCTTGGACCGGTAAAAATGAGGATTCGAGCCCTAAAAAGGAGGCTTTGGGCACTGAAAGGGTGGCCTGGATGCTACAAGTGATGCTTTGGACCCTGAAAATGAGGGAAACCTCTTGGTTCTGACCTGAGCTGGCTTTGGTGCCCAGTAACTCCATGCAACACACCACCTCTCCTGTCCTGAGTGCCCACCCTAAGAGATGGAGCCCAAAGTCGTGGACCAAAGGAACTCCATGGACATTTGTGGACATTCTATGGACTTCTTACAGGGGAGGTCCATAGGCTGAGGGAATGCTATCTGTGAATTTTAAGCAAGGATGGGAAGGGGAGTGGTGGTTCATGAGGATGTATTGGATAGTGCGGGGCTGGAGTGTGATGTTAATGGGGTATGGAATAATGGGGTGGAGAAAGGCCTGTTGTGGTTTAACCCCAGCCCGTAACTGAGCACCACGCAGCCACTTGCTCGCTCCCCTCAGCGGGATGGGGGGAGAGAACTGGAAGTGTATAAGTGAGAAAACTCATGGGTTGAGGTAAAAACAGTTTAAGAATTGAAATAGATAAATAACAAGAACAGTAACAATAATATATGGTAATGAAAAGGAAAATAACAAAGAGGGAGAAATAAAACCCAAGAAAAATGAGTGATGGAAATGAAAACAATTGCTCACTACCAACTGACCAACGCCCAGCCAGTGCCCGAGCAACACCCCCCGCCGGCCAACCTCCCCCGCAGCTTTATTGCTAAGCGTGAAAACATACGGTCTGGAATATGCATTTGGTCAGTTAAGGTCAGCTGTCTCACCTATGTCCCCTCCCAACTTCTTGTGCACCCCCAGCCTGCTCACTGGTGGGGTGGGGTGAGAAGCAGAAAAGGCCTTGACGCTGTGTAAGCACTGCTCAGCAGTAACGAAAACACCCGTGGGTTATCAACACTGTTTCCAGCACCATATCGCTCTTTACAACTACCTGAAAGGAGGCGTCGCGTCCCCAAGTTGGAGCGACTTAGGTTTGTGGATTTCCTTTGTCAGAATTAAGGTGAAACGACACCAGTGGGGGTTCAAACAACAATCAACATTTATTCAACCTAGCTAACCTTGCCCAAGTACACGTGAACTTAGCAATATGAACCTTGCAACATGTCATTAAGCTGCTGTTTGAAAAGACAAGGGAGGTGCAAAAAAAGAAATGGAAAAAGGAACATGAAACTGTATCAGAAGGAGAGCCCTCCCATTGAGTCATGAGGTTCAGAGCAGACCCCCTTGCTTTCTGGACTCCTTCTCAAAGAGGAGCCCAGGGGTGGCTAGATCCACTCCTAGTCTCAGATTTGGTCAATGGTTTATGTTTAAAAGGATGAGGTGTAGGGACCGTGGAAAAGATAGGAGAGAGGGAGAGAGGGGGAGAGAGAGAGAGAGAAGAAGAAAAGGGTTTCACCAGTCCTTGGTCCAGTGTTGGTCCAGCCAGCGTAGAGATCCAGTTCTGGAGAGCGCGCACGGAGAACTCGTTCTCCCTTCTTTTATAGTGTGTTAGTTGGTGGTCTCGACATGCACAGTTCCCATTCCTAGGGTTCTCTGGAATTGGTCAGTGAGCTTTAGGGGGGTTCATTGTGAAGTTGCCTCTTTTTTCCTGCTGGCATGACTGCTTAAGATAGAAGCACTGTCCCATCCTCCGTGGGGCCTCCTCCTCCAGGCACACATGTTGTGCTCCTTCTCCTGGTCACTTAAGATAAGGAATTGTGGCTTTGAAGAAGTATGGTCCCACCCTCTGTGGGGCCCTCTCCTCCAGCCACATTGTCCTGTGCACAAAACTCCAGCGTTTTTACAGAGGCTGTTTTTTGCGCCAAAGTTCTTTAACAAATGTTTGAGACATTGACTATAATCTGTCAGACTGTCACAGGAGGTTGCAGTGAGATGGGTGCTGGTGTCTTCTGTCAGGTGGCTGAAGATAGGATGAGAGGAAATGGCTTCAACTTGCAGCAGGGGAGGTTTAGATTGGATATTAGGAAAAATTTCTTTACTGAGAGGTTGTCAGGCATTGGAACAGGCTGCCCAGGGAAGTGGTTGAGTCACCATCCCTGAGGTATTAAAAAAGCATGTAGACAAGGCACTTCAGGACATGGTTTAGTGGGCCTGGTTGATGGTTGGACTCAATGATCTCGAAGGTCTTTTCCAAACTAAATGATTCTATGATTCTGTGACTTGAGAGGGTCTGTACCAGCCCTGTGCCCTTGTGCTCTCTCTAGTTAGTGCAGAACAGGAGGAGGGTGGAAGAATACCTGTGGCAGAGCCTGCCATATCTGCAGGACACTCAAGCCACCTTGGTGGCTGTCAGGTTCATCAGTGAGCCAGAGCCCCCAGGGTCCCTCTTGTGGCAGCCTGGCCCCAGTCCCCACCACTGCATTGGCAGCAAGGGGCAATCCTGTGGCTGCCAGGGCCCCAGCTGCCCCAAGGAGGGCCCACGACGCAGGTGGGCTTGCTGAGAGCCTTGCTCAGTCCCACCACCCTCGGCTACTGTTCCTTCCCTGGGCTCAGGCCTGCTGAGAGGTAGGAGGGTGTGCAGCCGAGCTGGCAGGGCTGCTGGGAGCGTGCTGGGGAGCAGAGGTCTGACAGGATCTCTGTGCCTAGGGCTTGCTGCATGGCACCTGAGGAACCTGAGCAGGCAGAAGCTATGGGATATCTGCAATGGTGAGTAGGGGCAGCACTGTGCTGTCTGCGGCTGGTGGGGCAGGGGGCAGGATGCCGTGGTCTGGAGGGGACTCCTGGGGGTCTCTGCAGGCAGTGGAGGTTCATGTCTGCTCTGTTTCCTTCTCTTGCAGTCCTCCTGCCCTTGGGGAAAGACACTGAACTCTTGATCAGGACTCTGGTAGCTGAGGTGATCTTCGTCCTGACAAGAGAGATGATAAGATCAGGATGGAGCCTGCGGTCTCTGTGCTGCTGGCCCTGGTGACCCCTGCAGAAGTGAAATCCTCCTCTGGAAAACCGCTGTATTCAAATAAATAACTTTTTTGGATAAAGCTGGAACAACAAGCCCAGTCCCATGCTGTCCTTCCCATGGAGACCACCCAGAGTGTGCTGAGCAGACAGTGACATTCCTGGCTTGTGCCACTGCCTGCAGGACAGTACACCGGGACCCACGGTGTCCTTGCAGCAAAGCCACAGCTGCCCCGCTAGACCACAGAACCCAGAGGGGAAAAGGAGAGAAGGTTTAGCCCAGCCTGCCCCTCCTGGGACATCTCAGGGCACGGAAAGGCACCCATGCTCTGCCAAGCTGGCAAATTGTCATTTGTCCTGACATCAAAACCCTCTTTTTTACAGGGCAGGTGTGCTGTTTTGGGCTGGGATAGAGTTAATTTTCTTCACAGTAGCTGGCATGGGGCTATGTTTTGAGCAGGAACAAGGGGTTATACCAGATGTCCGGAGTGGGGACAGCCCAAAACCACGTAAGCCAAGCAGGGCAGGAACAAATCTGCCTCCAGCCACCTCCAGTGGGAATCTGGCAAAGCTGTGGCTGATTGATGGAAAGATGACAAAGCCTGGAGGCAGGAGAAAAGATGAAAATGCTAAAAAGCCACGCATAAATGTTTTTTGGAGCTTGGGTGAGAGAGCAGCTGGGTGGGGGCCTGGCAGCCAGCCAAGGTCAACCCAATGCAGTTGCTGAAGGTGTTTCTTTGGTAGCGCTTGTTCAGAGTCAGCCTGTAGCTGTATCTTGGGGGGCAGACAAGATTCATTGGAAATGAACCTGCAAGAGACCAGGTGCTTTGCTACACGAGTCTCTCAGACACAGTCCTGTACCTGGGAAGAGTGGAAAAGAAACCCTCAGCAACCCGAATGTGCCAGCAAAGCTGTGAACGGGCCTGCTCAGAGCCCTGGGAAGATTTTTATTCATCTGGCTGGTGTGGCTCGGGGAAGAGGTGGGAGCTCTGCCAGCAGATGAACAGCCCTTTGCCAGCGGTGCATGGGGAAGCCCAGTGGCTGCCAGCTGCTGGCTACATGGGTGCCCCGGCTGTGGTGGCTGCGTCGCTGCAATGCATCCCCATGCACCCCTGTGTGGCCCCGTGTCACAAAGGGGCGGTGATGTGTCACCCGCCCGGCGCTTGTGACCTCACCTGGCCAGGGCTTGGGATCCTGAAAAGCGGGCCAGAGAAAGCTAGTTGGGCTGAGCTGGCCTTCGGGATAACTCAGCTCCTTCCTCTGCTGCTTGCATGCCTACTTTTTTCCAACCATTTATCATTTACTGCCCACTTCTCCTCAACTTCCATCCTCGTGCAAAGGTAATTATGATTTGACTTGCAGGACAGATCATAGAGTAGGTAAATATGGGATAAAAGTATAGGCTGGTCTACACCTTCCAAGCCATAGGCTGAGCTATTGTACCTTGATAGGCTGGCCAGAGATGGGCTACGGGTAGAGTTCTTGTTTGCTAATTCTTGTTTCTTTACCATATCCTAGGCTAGGTAAGAAGGGGGGGTGGCAGTGTAGTCTGAGGTGTTGGGCTCAGCCTAGAATGACAAGAAGCCCGCCCTGACTGATGCGGTAGGAAGGGAGACAGAAAAGGAGCATGGGAAAGGCAGATGTTAAAGTAGCAGCCAAAAGCTGGTCACTCCTGCTGCGTACAAGGTGGGAAAGTGTGGCCTGGACAGCCAGAGGACTGCTGTTAATGCTAGCCACAGGTAACCAGCAGGTCCTCTTCAGAGAAGGTGACACGCAACGCAGTCTTTCAAAAAGACCTTTGTAATTGCTGTCAGTTGGAGTCCTGTGACAGGGACAGTAGGGTCATCAGAATGCAGCTCTGCATCAGTTCTAAGTACTGAAATACTTTTGATGGTGGATCCTGTTCTGTTCATGGCATCTGTTTGGTTTTTTTTTTAAATCATTTTGTTGAGCTACAATTATTTCTTTGTGATCAGGTGACGGGATTTGTGCTGATCTTGCCTTTCTGCAGCGTGTGCTGACATACTTTGTCATCCGAAACTTTTCCCTCTGTTCCTGAGAGGAGTGATGGCTGCAGTGGGGAACGACTCTTGTGAGTAACAGCTTCAGCAGCAGTCTTGGACTTTGTGAATCCCCAAAGGCAACAGAAGTGGTTGGTGCTCCATCCCTGAATGTTGAGGTGCTGAAAACCTAGAGGGAATTCTGGGGCATTTCCTGATGGCAGCCAGACTTACCCAGGTGTTTTTGATTAGACACAGGAAGACACATTTTGTCACTGATTTGCTACTACGTACAATCTTTGAAAGATGACATTGCTCATAGAAAGATCTGACATCAGTAGGGTTACCTTCTGGGCTAGGTACTTGCTTGTTTTCATGAAGTTACAGTCATGAAAATGGAAGACTTGAGTTGATAATGCAATTCAAGACTCTAGAGGGAAAGGAAGGTATCCCAAGGCACAGAAGTCAGAGTGTGGGTTTGTTGGACTTTTGGCAAAGTAAGCAGGGGAACACATTATTTTCCAAAACTCTTTCTTGGCCAGTAAATTTCAATGGCAGTGTCAGGCTTCCCCTGATGCTTCTGGGTTGGATGTTTAAGCTGGTTGTACTGGGTGCTCCTGTAGAGAACTCAACTTTTTACATGTGCTTCCGTGCAACAATATTGTCTCATCTCTTTTCAAATGTCATTTCCCTGCAGTCATTGTTGAGGGAATGGCTCCACCACAAAGGATCCTCTTTCCCCCGGAGAAGATTTGCATGGACTGGCAGCAACGACGGAGAGCTGGAGCAGGACTCCACAACCTGGGCAATATGTGCTTCCTCAACTCCACCCTGCAGTGCCTGACGTACACCCCCCCTCTGGCCAACTACCTGCTCTCTTGTGAGCACAGCCAGTCATGTGAGTACTTTTATGAACATCTTATAAACCTGTCAGACACTTCCCAAGGATTCCAAGAATCTGGAATTTGTTTTAAGAGAAAAGCAGCCCTTCTTTGCTAACCCCCAAGTTGGTCTTCTTTGAACACTCAAGCCTAGAAGCCACTTGTCATATCTAGCTGTGTTCATCTTCAGAAGGGCACCCATTTCTAGCCCCAGGTCTTGGTCCCTATTCCTGCAGGTTAAATCCTCTTTGCTTATTGCACAGAAATATTCTGTCAGTTTAACATCCTCTGAAGAAAGTTTTCTCTGCACTAAAATGTCCTGGGCTTGTTGGGATGCTGTCACCTTGGGAGGAGTGGAGACTGTTCTTATAACTTCAAAATCCCCACTAGGTTTCTCCTTGCCATGGATGTTTTACTCACCTAAGGATCTTGCTTCCCTCCCTTCCTCTTCAGGTCGTCAGCAAGGCTTCTGCATGATGTGTAGAATGGAACATCACGTTAACAAGGTCCTGCATTCCTCAGACAGTGCCATCTATCCCTGGGCTATCACCAATGTTCTCACCCGTGAGTCATTTCAGGTGCTTTGACAAGTTTTCTTCTGTTATTGTAGGAGAGGGCTACTAACTTCTTCTTTCTTAGGAATAGGAGAACATTTCCAGCTTGGCATGCAGGAAGACGCCCATGAGTTCTTACGTTATACTGTCAACGCCATGCAGACAGCTTGTCTGCATGGAACCAGCAAGTAAGCACAAGCAAATTACCTTTGCAATGCTCCCAAGCCCTTTGGACTCCTATGCCCAGGGCTTTCACACAAAGCAAAACTCCTGGAGGAGATAACTCTCTGCCTTACCATTTATTTCCAGCTTGGACATCTCTTCTCAATCAACTACCATTGTCCATCAAATATTTGGGGGCTTTCTGAGATCCAGAGGTACTTTTCCATAACTGTTGCTTTCCTTGGAATTGTCTGTGTCCTTCTGCCTGCCTGTGATAAACAGCCAATCGTGTGACTGGCGTAGTAGGTATGAAGGACATAAAGCGGCACAGTCAGTCGACTTCCCCTGTTGCTGAGCCTTTTGATTTTCCTTCCAGTCACATGCTTGAGCTGCAAAGCGGTTTCCAATTCCTATGAGGCCTTCCTGGATGTTCCTTTGGATATCAAAGTAAGAGCGATTGTAATTGTGCTTCAAGATGTCCCAAGGCCCCTGTAGCTTTCCAGAATCAACACATTTGCTTTAAAAATGCATAGTGCGAACAAAAGAGAGCTTGGTGGTGGGTGGGAAGTGGAATGGACAGTGCCCTTCTGGGGAGGCCATGGCAGTGGTGCTGGCTTTAAGCTGGACAGGTACGTGTTATCCCCTCTGCACCCTTGAGGTACTCTCATCCTTTTGCTCTCCCTCAACACCTACCTGACTCCTAGGCTGACGGGTTGTATTGTTTTCATTATTGACGATGGCCCTGTACAGCATTGGTAGCTGAACTGAGCAGTGGCACAGAGAGGTACTCCCAGGGCTCTTGATAGCCCTGGGAATCCCTGGGAATTGAGGGAAATGTTCAGCATCATACCTTCTTTCTGCCTCCTTGTGGGCACTGCTTGCAGGTTCACAGTGGCTCTCCTCAGCGTCAGCTACCTGGGGCTTCTTGTCAACTCCTAGTAAGTGTTAGGGCAAGGGCATTTCCCCAAAATCAGTTCTCTCCTTTCTCACTCCTCCAGGCAGCCTCATCTGTCACTGCAGCTCTGGAGGACTTTGTGAAACCTGAGCAGCTGGATGGTGAAAACTGCTTTAAATGTAGCAGGTAAGATGCTTATTAACAACATATTAACACTAGATCCTCTGTGAAGGTGCTGCACATACCTGAACATAAGTCATCTTTTCTCATAGGTTAGATGCACAATAATGAGAAACAGATATTTTAATACGGCTTTATGCAGCCTTAAAACAAGGGTGTAAGGGTGTGTGAGGCATGAAAAGATGTCTGGCCTTCTTGGGGCAAGATAGGGTGTATCTGAAGGGTGCATTTCAGCACTTGGCTCTGTGCTTGATCTCAAGGTGTGACAAGATGGTTGCCGCCTCCAAGAGGTTTACAATCCATCGCGCGCCCAAGGTTCTCACGGCGTGTCTGAAAAGGTTTGAAGATTTCTCCACTGGGAAGATCAGCAAGGTGTGTATGCAACTGGAGTGCAACGTTCTCTTACCGGAGCAGGAGATTTCCCAAAGCAGTACGCTCTTTCACAAGCTGTTCATGTTGAGTTTTTCGTGTTCCCTTCTGGGGAGAGGAGAGTTGTCGTGGGAAGACAAGCATGCATTCTGCTCTGACAGAGCTGCTTTGTCAGGGAACAGTTTCCTGCCACCCAAACCATTACCCGTTGCTTTAGGGAAAACCAAGCGTTTATGAGCCCCAAAGATGTATTTATACGCCTCTGGCCCCTGGTCTTGGAAGGCTATTTCATGTAGTATTTCAGGATCATTTCTGAGCCCTCTTGGTCTCTCCATAGGTTGTGGAGTATCCCGAGTACTTGGATCTTCGCCCGTACATGTCTCAGACAGCTGGAGAACCGCTCCTTTACTCCTTATATGCTGTCCTGGTGCATAGTGGTGACAGCTGTCATTCAGGACACTATTTCTGCTACACAAAGGTAAAGAACAACTTCCTTCCACACAAGAGAAAAATGTCTGCTGAGGAAGACAAACTTTCACGCCAGTGATACTGGCAGCCAAGGATTTGGGGAAGAAGGTCTCCTTAGGGGCTGGGTTGGGTTTGTTTTGGTGTACTCTTGATTCTGTAGTTCTCTGCCTATGTTTTTGTGGAGAAACCATGCATTTCATCTCCAGATATTGTTGCCTTTTTTTACAGGCCAGTAATGGACTGTGGTACAAGATAGACGATACGTCTGTGGATCCTTGTGACATCGACACAGTTCTCCAGCAGGAAGCCTATTTGCTGTTTTATATCAGGTAATAACGGAAAGGTACTTAAAGGGGGCCTAAAGGAAAGATGGGAGTGTAGTGACAGGACGAGGGGGAATGGTTTTAAACTGAAAGACGGTAGGTTTAGATTAGCTGTTAGGAAGGAATTCTTTACGGTGAGGATGGTGAGACACTGGAAGAGGTTGCCCAGAGAAGTTGTGGATGCCCCCTCCCTGGAAGTGTCCAAGGCCAGATTGGATGGGTCTTTGAGCGGCCTGATCTAGTGGAAGGTGTCCCTGCCCATGGCAGGGGAGATGGAACTAGATGATCTTTAAGGTCCCTTCCAACCCAAACCATTTTATGATTCTATGATTCTGTGAAACAGAGGCCGTAGGGGGTATAAAGATGAGATCTTGCTCCAACAAGGGCAGAGCTGGTGGGAAGACCCCAATCAAATTTCAAATTTGTAGTTTTGGATACATCTTCTCTCTGTCATAGAAACTGCTCCAAGAAAATGACTGAGCCCCAGAGAAAGCTGCAAGAACAGCCCTAAATGGAAATCACTCTTTTTTCTTTTTCTTTTTTTTTTCCCCCCAGGAGCTCTGATTTAATTGGAGAAAGGCCTTCTTCCTCGCAGGTACCATCACATGCCTGTGCCTTCCTTGGTCAGTGGGCGGCCGGCAGCAAGCAGGCAGGTCCTGTGGGACGACAGGGTCTGCCTCATTGGACTAAGGTAACTCTTGGGAGATGGATCAGGGCACCAGCTGGACAGTGGATTTCTTTCTGGGATCTTGGCATTGCTCTTTTCCTTCCCACACTGCAGCTTTCTTCAAAGCTGCAACACTGCTCCCTCTCAAAGCATCCCATGTAAAGCCATTCCATTTGTCCGCCTCTGGCCCTTCTGCCTTTGCAGCCCTCCAGCAGACTCTTCGGAAGGCCCTTAGCTGTCCCCTCCCACAGTTTCTGGGGGTTCCTCACTGTTCTGATCCTTTCATGAAGAAAGGTCAGGGCCTTTTCACAGCTCTCTTTGCAGGACATGGCAGTGGACATGGAGGACTCTCCAGAGGACAGCAGCTCCTCTGCAAGAGCCAGCACCAGCCGGCTAACCTGGGCAGGTGCACCGGCGGCATCTGCAGGCAGGCCGTGCCCCATCTGTCCAGGCAGGCTCAGCACCACCTCCAATGTGTCCAGAACACAGCCTGACTTCCCGTTCTGCCGTCAACCATTTGACCGTGTGCTGCACACTGTGCAACAAGACAACAAGGAGGAGCATGGATTCAGTTCTTCTTCCTGCTGCCAGAGGAATGGGGCCAGGGAGAGGGCCCGGAGCAGATTGCCGCAGTGGAACAATGATTTCTTCAGCTGGCTCATGGTCAACACAGACTACTACCACTCAGAAGGGAGCGGGAGGAGAAATAGTCCTCCAAGTCACGTACAAGCCGCCAGGGATGACTCAGCTCCAGGGCCCTCCAACGCCAGCTGCATGCGGGCTCCCGCACCCAGGGCTGCCCAGGAGCAAACTGAGCTGCGCCAGAGAGAGCGGAGCAGATCACCGCGGCAGGGCTATGATCTCCACAGCCGGTTTGTGGAGTACACAGACTACCATCGCTCAGCGAGCAGGAGGTGGAGAACAAGTCCTCCATATTGTGACCGAGCCTCAATTGATGATGCAGCTGCAGGGCCCTCCAACGCCAGCTGCAAGCGGGCTCCCGCACCCAGGGCTGCCCAGGAGCAAACTGAGCTGCGCCAGAGAGAGCGGAGCAGATCACCGCGGCAGGGCTATGATCTCC
>JAVJGH010000070.1:6594259-6605542 GCA_035590175.1 Aviceda leuphotes
GGAAGAAGGGAGGGATGGGGGGGAAGGTGTTTTTAGATTTGTTCTTATTTCTCATTATCCTGCTCTGTTACAATTAATGGACAGTAAATGAAATTAATTTCCCCGAGTCTGTCTTGCCCATGATGGTAATTGGCAAGTAATCTCCTTCTCCAGGCCGAACAGGCCCAGTTCTCTCAGCCTCTCCCTTGGATGTCATGCTCTCCAGCCCCCAACCAGCTTGGTGGCCCTCTGCTAGACTTGTTCCAGTGTGTCACTATCCTTCTTGTACTGGGGAGCCCAAAACTGGACACAGTACTGCAGATGCAGTGTCACAAGTGCCAAATAAAGGGGAAGGATCACTTCCCTGGACTTGCTGGCTGCAGTTTTGCTAATACAGCTCAAGATGCAGTTGGTCGTCTTTGGTGCAAGAGCACACTGCTGACTCATCATCAACTTGTCCACCAGGACCCCCAGATCCTTTTCTGTGGAGCTGCTTCCCAGACAGTCGGCCTCTGGCTTGTATTGTTGCATAGGGTCATTTCATTCCAGATGCAGGGCTTCAGATCTGCTTGTGTTGAGCTTCATGAGGTTCTGGTCATCCCATTTCTCCAGCTTGTCCAGGTCCCTCTGAATGGCAGCCCTGACCTCCAGCATACTGACCACTCCCCCCAATTTGGTGTCATCCACAAACTTGCTGAAAGTGCACTCCATCCCATCGTCCAGATCATTAATGAAGACATTAAATACCAGTATTGGTCCCAGTACTGATCCCTGAGGGACCCCACTAGTAACTGGCCCCCAGCTGGGCTTTGTACCACTGATCACAACTCTTCAAGCTCAGCAGTCCAGCTAATTTTCCATCCACCTTATCATCCACTTATCAAACTCATATCCCAACAATTTGGAGATAAAAAAAACTATAGGAGACTGTGTCAAAGGCCTTGCTAAAGTCAAGAGATAAACTGCCTTCTGCTCTTCCACAGCACCAGTCACCTCATTACAGATAGCAATGAGGTTGGTCAAGCATGGTTTGCCCTTGCTAAAGCCATGTTGTCTGCTCCCAATCACCTTCTTGTCTTTCATCTCTTTAGAAATGGCTTCTAAGAGGATTTGCTCCATAGTCTTCCTGGGAAAAGAAGGTAAGGCTGACCAACCTGTAGTTCCCTGGATCCTCCTTGAAAATGGGAGTGATGTTTGCCCAGTTCCAGCCATTAGGAACCTCCCCCAATTGCCATAACCTTTCAAAGATGATAGACAGTGGCCTCCCAGTGACATTGGCCAGCTCCTTCAGCATGCTTGGATGCATCCCATCTGGTCCCATGGACTCATATATGTCCAGTTGGCTTAAGTGCTCCCTAACTCTTTCTTCCTGTACTGTGTTACTGTTTCACTCCCCCAAACTGTGCTAGCTGGTTCAGGGACCTGTGAGCAGACCCTACCAGCAAAAAGTGAAGCAAAAAAAGCATTGAGTAACTTGACTTTTATGATGTCCTTGATCACTAGGTCCCCTGCCCCACTGAGCAATGGGCCCACTGTGAAGAAAAGTACAAACTTAGCTCACTTAATAGGATGAACTTTACCCTAGTTTCAGTGAGCTTTCCAAGAACTCAAGGAGGGAAGACACAAGCATGAAAGCTCAGCTAGTTATGACAACCTTGCCTAATAACAAACCTGTGGAAACCGGTTCTGAGCATGTAGCAGACAAAGGATGAAAAACAGCCCAGACCACTGTCTCTGATCACACAGCCATGCAAAGAATCGGCCGACTATAGATAAACTTAGGAATGTAATTGGGAGATAGCCCACCTGTATATTCTATATAACCTGTGTTTTACTTATGATTAGGGTCCCTCAGAACTAGGCTGGGGCGCTGCATGTGCATTGCAGTGTGCTGGTTTTGGCTGGGATAGAGTTAATTTTCTTCATAGTAGCTAGTATGGGGCTATGCTTTGGATTTGTGCTGAAAACAGTGTTGATAACACAGGGATGTTTTAGTTACTGCTGAGCAGTGCTTACACAAAGTCGAGGCCTTTTCTGCTTCTCACACCACCCCACCAGCGAGTAGACTGGGGGTGCACAAGAAGTTGGGAGGGAACACAGCCGGGACAGCTGACCAAAGGGATATTCCAGACCATATGACATCATGCTCAGCATATAAAGCTGGGGAAAGAAGAAGGAAGGGGGGACGTTATGGCATTTGTCTTCCCAAGTAACTGTTACGCATGATGGAGCCCTGCTTTCCTGGAGATGGCTGAACACCTGCCTGCTGATGGGAAATAGTGAATGAATTCCTTGTTTTGCTTTGCTTGCATGTGTGGCTTTTGCTTTACCTATTAAACTGTCTTTCTCTCAGCCCATGAATTTTCTCACTTTTACTCTTCTGATTCTCTCCCCCATCCCACTGTGAGGGGGGTGAGCGAGCATCTGCATGGTGCTTAGTTGCCGGCTGGGGTTAAACCACAACAAGCGGTAAAGAATTTCCCTTTGTAATTCTATACTTAAGGGTGTCTGCATCTCCTTCCTTGGTCAGCAATAAAGAATCCCACAACAGTTTTGGCACCCCAGAAGGGAATTTGCTGACTCACTTGAATCCACCAGCTGCTATGATCCCCTGAGAGTCAACAGCCCGCTGATGGCAAAAGGTGAGTTCACCTGGGGAACTTGAGTGTAGGGGGTAGCAGCTGAATGGTTCTTTTTTTTTTTTTTTGCAGTGAGGAGGTGAGAGTTTATAATAATGGGGACAGGACACAGTATGGTGAAAGGGACACCTTTATGTGAATTGCTAACCAATTGGTCAAAAATAGATGGAACCCGGGGGTTATTTAAGAAAAGGGCACTGGAACTGTGTCAAGATATGTGGCCTGCATTGACCACCCTTGGAACTGCAAGCCAACGGTGGCCTGAGGTGGGCAGTTTTGATTATGACAGGCTGCATTTTTTGCATCTCAAATTGGATGAATAGTTCCCAGAGCAAATGCATTGTTGGTATGTTTGGAATAATTATGTCTGGCAATGGAAACTTCCCCCTCTGAAAGGAAACCAATCTTGATGTGAGAATGTGAGGAGGAAGGAGCCTCAGAGATGAAATGTTATAAACTGTCTGCAACCCCCATTCCCCATCACTCCGGGCTGCTCAGGGAGAGGAGGAGGTAGAAAAGCCGGGAGTGAAGCTGAGCCTGGGAAGAAGGGAGGGGTGGGGGGGAAGGTGGTTTTAGATTTGTTCTTATTTCTCATTATCCTGCTCTGTTACAACTAATTGACAGTAAATTAATTTCCCCAAGTCAAGTCTGTTTTGTCTGTGACAGTAATTGGTAAGTAATCTCCCTGCCCTTATCTCTACCCATGAGCTTTTCATCATATTTTCTCCCTGTTCTGTTGGAGAGCGATAGATCAGCTTGGTGGACACCTTGCAGCCAGCCAAGGTCAACCCACCACAGACATCCCTGGCAAATAGCCGATACTTGGATACATGTCAATATTAACTTTTGGCCTATTAGCTTAAGTTACATTTTACAAAAATATTAGAACACTCTTCTACTGCACTTAATGATTGTGCTAGAAATAACACAGCTCAAAAAAAAGTTCCTGTCAAGTCTGAAGTGGATGGTTAAATCCAGATAATAGTCAGTGATAAAAGCACTATTTAAAAATATCCTTCCAATTGTTTTGGGGATTTCTTTTAATTTTTTTTTTTTTTTAAATAAGCAAGCAGGTGGGAGAGGAGAGTGAACCTTAAGGTTTGTGGTTTGGGTCTGTCGGGGTTTCTTTGGCATTTGCAGTAAGTTACATCACTTCAAAACAAGGATCTAGATATATTAACGGCTCTAAGGGTGTACTCAGACTGAACATGAACCAGAACTTCTAGAAATAGTTTTAACCACCATTTAACTGATATTTAACTGATTTGCTCCATCCAACCAAAACCTCAATGCATGAATGTACCACCTTCATTTTGCCTACAATACTAAGTGACAGGCATTACAGGACTTTTATTTCACGTCTGAGAAATATAGCAAAGCAACAGCTAGTGGCTTTAGTGCCTGACATTCAAGTTTGCACAGTACACTTGCAGTATTTGCTTAGTGTGGTTTTATGCATAGTTCAACATGTACAAGTTTTCTCCTGTGTTGGAGAGGATGAGTTACCACTTGCCAGAGGAGATAAACTGCACTGCTGAAGCTGTTCCTGGTTGCAGCAACCCTCCAATAAAAGACAAGAGTTGTCCATGTGGCTCAGAAAGTGTCCAATGTTTTATCACCTTCTGAAAAGTACTGCAAATAGATACTCCAACCTGCTGTGAGACCAACTTGCTAGTAAAAAAAAAAAACCAGTATGGTCTGCTAGCCACAGGAAGCATGTTGAGAGGGTATTCCTAAAAAACTTTTTGACACACTTGGCTGTTTGAAGCAACCAAAGCCATCTGTGATGGCAGGGTGCATGCCCATCTACTTATGTCTTTGTCTTCTAGATCACTTATCTCCAACCCTATCATGCACCTTAGTCATAGTATCATACTTGAATATTTCAGTCTCTTACCATATGTCTTGCTTTAAACTCCTGCATTTTGATGTGCCTTGCCAGTTAAGGTGTTTCCTGTTATAATTATAACTAGAATGTGAAATAGTCTCATGGACTGTGATGCTGAACACTGGTGCTTGCTAATTCTTTGCCAATGCCTTTATCACTTGAGCTTCAAAGTCAGTACTATAACCTTTATATGAGTCAGTCTCTAGAAAGACCTGACACAAGCTTTTCTAGTCTGTTGTATGAAAGCACAATGTTTGTTAGCCATCAACAGAAAACTGGAAATGAAGTAATTAGATTCCATTCTTGAATTTAGGAAGATAGCAAAACATACCTGGATACAAGGAACTAGCTATTCACAAAAGCAGGATATCTTGTTTGATAAGACAGAGGGATATAAAAGAAGAAATCCAGTTGGGTAGTAACACTGATTGTAGAAGGAGAAAAAGCAGGATATTGTCTATTAATTGCCACACAGAACTGGCAATAAAGCCAAAGAAGTGCATAAAAGCATAAGCTGCTACCAATGAGCGTTAATCTGAATTTATAGTTTCCACATTATCAGCCCAGGAAACTGTCCTTTGGGGTTCATGGTATTCTGGTAGTCTTTGCTATTAGCCATCTTCCCCACAAGAGGGGATCCACCTTTAAAAAAGACAACTCAATCGCCAGCTTTTCCTGTCTTAGAACAATCCTCTGCTTATGAATGAAATCACAAATGATGTGTGAAGCTAAAGGTCTGTATGTAAGCATCCAAAGGGAAAGAGCAACCACAGACATCTCAGCATGATGCCTGCCTCAATACAGCATTAATTTCTAAATGTAACAGTTCAACTTAATTATTTACTAAAAGCTCAAGAATATTAACAACTCCTCTCTCAGCCCTCCTTGATTCTGAAGATGCCTTTCCCTACACTTTTAAAACACCACTTGGATGAAACTAGAGACACTTAGCTTAACTCCATATGGGGGGGGGGGGGGTGTCTTTTCCCAGAAAAAATTTAGATTATGATAACTAATGTCAGTTGTGCCACCTGCACAGAGACTACATCAGTTTTCAACATGGGTTTTAAGATCCAAACTAGATCCACATAATGGATTGACTCCCTGCCCCATTACAAATATCGGCAGGGTAGACAGACTGCCAACACCCTGCCCCTGACCAACATTGGCAGCAGCATAGGCAGGTTGCTGCCCACGTTATCCATGTAAGGTATGATTCTCTCAAATCACTCTGCCATTGGTGGAGCCAAGGGGTGGCACAACTCTCACACGCATTCAAAAGGCATTTGCACAGTTGGCTGTTGCTGCCAAATGACCTGGACACTAAGTGTCCCTGTCAGTCTACCGGAGCCATGGCATTGCTTATGATCCCATGTTTGCTATTGGTGAGTCGCCGTATGGGTGTGTTGTTGCTCATCTTTCCTACTGCCTCAATAAAGCTTTGTTTTAGAACACTTTGTCAGCCTCCATTAGTGTTTGGACCACATTACTGGCATCACAAACAGGATAAGAGTCTCTGGCAACTACTGGAAGCTTTAGGAAAAGAGCAAGTTTGGAGCTCCCCCCAATGGGAGGAGGACTGGGTCCAAGATAATTGAACAGAACCCCAGGCTATGAGGGATGAATTTGAACTGTGGCGTAAGGCCAGTCATTGCAAACAAGGAAAGGGCAAGGGAGCCTTAATTGGCCTCCTGAGTTGTGTCCTTAACGTTGCCCAGACTGAAATTACCAGGCTGCATGGTGCCCTCAAACAGGCGGGAGAAGCTAAGCAAGGGGCCAAGAGGGATGAGCATAAGTTAGCCTCCTTGGCTCAGCAGACTCTTGAGGCCTGGAGAGATCATCCCAGTACAATGGCCCAAGTTAGGCCCACTATCTACCAGGATGATAAGGATGATAATTGGGACAGGGACATTTTTGGCCTCAGACCAGACCCTGACCCCCTTCCCAACCCTACAGGGAAAGGCTGGGTGAAGTGGCTTGGGAGTCTCTGGCACGCTGGGGCAGCTCTAATTTACCTCAGTGAAGGGGACCATGGGCACGGGAGCTCTGCACACCCTGGCTGCAGGGGTGGGTGCCGTGACAATGGCTTCTGTGCCCAGTGGTCATATACAGAGGAATCCTCACCTGGGCAGAGGACAGGGCACCTCTACCAGACAGACAGAGAGGGATCACCTCAGGCAGCTCCTGATGGAAACTGGGTTTACCCCTCCCAACAAATTAATAAATTGCTGAGTAATATTTTGTTACAGCTTTTGAATGGCCATCATCAGGTGGCCCACCCACCCCGTACAGTGCCTCCTGGCATGCCAGTGTTAACCCCTTAGCATCCCCCCAAGGCGCTGCCATATAACTGGTAGGCAGGTGTCCACTGCCAGATGGAGCTCTGCCTCCTAGCCCTGTTTTCTGGCACACCCTTTTTGTTTACTCCATGTCTTAGCCCCAATTAGAAGTTGTCATGAATGACTAGCACTCAGTCACCATTGTTGTGGACACTGGGGCCCAAATCTCAGTGTTAGATCCACAGACCACCCCTTCAGGCTGTCCTAGAAGTGATTTTGTATTTCAGGAAGTGATAATGTCCATGACGAGCCCAGGGCCACCAACTCAGCCTGGCTACTGGACCCATCTGTGTACTGGTTTTGGCTAGGATAGAGTTAATTTTCTTCTTAGTAGCTTGTATGGTGCTATGTTTTGGATTTCTAATGAAAACAGTGTTGATAACACCCTGATGTTTTAGCTATTCCTGAACAGTACTTGCACAGCATCAAAGCATCTCACCCTGCTTCTCACACTGCCCCACCAGCAAGTAGGCTGGGGGTGGGGGGCTGACCTTCAGAGTTATGACATTTGTCTTCTCAAGTAACCATTACTCACGATGAAGCCTGCTTTTCCTGGAGATGGCTAAACACCTGCCTGACGATGGGAAGTAGTGAATGAATTCCTTATTTTGCTTACATGCACAGCGTTTGCTTTACCTATTAAGCTGTCTTTCAAACCATGACTTTTCTCACTTTTACCCTTCTGATTCTCTCCCCCATCCCACTGGGTGGGGGAGTGAGCAAGCAGCTGTGCAGTGCTTAGCTGCCTACAGGGGTTAAACCACAACAACCTGGAAAAATCCTCCTGCTACACTGCATCCATTTTACTTGTACTACTGTTAGTTATTCCGTGCAAGAACCAATTTTAAATATGCTGTTCTTAGGGACAGTCCACCAGGGCCTTGCTGGTTGGGTTTTTAACTTGTTAATTCACACATCTCAGGCGCTGGCAAATGTTAGAAAGGGAACTTATTGTGGGATTTGTACACAACATCCTGCATCTGGACACCAAAGAGTTCTTGTGGTGGGAATGCTAGTACTGGTGGAATTGTGGGTCCATACACCTAAAACTTTTCTCAGATGTTACCCTATTCAGGCTAATCTCTCAACCACTGACTACCCACTGCCACCTTGTTGAAGAACAGATCAGAATTCTACATCCACCAGAACTTTACAGGCTATGATCTGTCCTGTGATCAGCTACAAACCATGTGGCAGGGTCCATCCTACACCATGCAAACCTAGCATGCCAATATTGACAATTGCCTGAAAGACACCACTTGTTGCAGTAACCCTAGCACAATAGGTGCCCCCAGCCTATACTGGCTGTGCAGCAATCATGCCAGGAAAAAACCTCACACAGAGGTGAGAGGGGACCTGCACACTTGGACAAATAGTGACTGGGATGAATGTTGAAGAAAACCTTGACACAACCCATGCTGTCCTGGTTTTGGCTGGGATAGAGTTAATTTTCTTTCTAGTAGCTGGTATAGTGCTATGTTTTGGATTTCGTATGAGAATAATGTTGCTAAGCAGTGTTTAGACCAAGTCAAAGATTTTTCAGCTTCTCATACCCAGCCAGCTGGAGGGGCACAAGAAGTTGGGAGGGGACACAGCCAGGACAGCTGACCCAAAGTGGCCAACAGGGTAATTAACTGGGCATCAGTCGGTGAGTGGTGAGCAATTGCATTGTAAATCACTTGTTTTGTATATTCTAATTCTATTATTATTATTATTGTTACTATCATTATTGTTTTCTTCCTTTCTGTCTTATTAAACTGTTCTTATCTCAACCCATGAGTTTTACTTTTTTTTTTCCCCCCAACTCTCTCCTCCATCCCACTGGGTGGGGGGAGTGAGTGAGCAGCTGCATGGTGCTTAGTTGCTGGCTGGGGTTAAACCACGACACATGCCCACAATTGCCCTGATGCCCTGCGACATCAGCATAGATCAGCCCTTTGGTAGAGCAAAGACCTGGATTTCAACAATTTGCCCAGGTCCTCTTTTCTCAGCTAGGGGTCTCCAAGCTGGAGAAAGGAACTGTCAATCTCTCTGCTACCCTGGAAAAATATAGAAAACATAACAGTTGATGCCATCCAAGTGCTGCAGCAAGAAGTCCACTTGCTGGCTCCACGAGGTGGCATTTGCACGTTAGTAAATACTACCTGCTGTGTCTATGTCAACCAAGATCAATGCATTGAGACTGACCTTAAGAAAATCCAGGCACAATTAAAGCCTTTGTATCAGGTGACAACTGAAAATACTCATTGGGGAACTGGCAAATTGTGATCATGGCTTACCTCTTGGTTCCCAGATCTCAGGGTAGTCAAAAGATTTTGGCTGTACCTTTTGTAATTAACTTGTCTATTGTCATTGTTTACGTTTTGTTTCATATCACTGGATAGGGTTGTAGATTGTGCTGTAAAGTATTTTCCCAGTCGAGGTCGAGCCACTCCTTGACCCAGGTTGGAGGCCACTAGATATAAGCGGATACTAACCCTGAATCATAATCTCTTGCAGCCTCTCTCATAGCAGTTGAGAATATACACAGTAATCACCTCCCAGTTACCCACGCAACTGATACTTGATAGAAGTAATTCTATGGTACCCATCTGGTGATGCACCAGCTTTTGACCTCTGACTATATAACTTATACCCTGCAGGTGTTAGGACACCAACCTCACCTAGCTTATTATATAGCTAATGACCCACGAAATTAACACCCTAGCCTATAACTCCACATCAAGTGATGATTTGAGAGAATCAAGGGGTGGAAGTGACACCCTGCCCCTTGACCAATATCAGCAGTGTAGACAGACTGCCAACACCCTCCCCTGACCAACATTGTCAGTGTAGGTAGGATGTGGCCCACATTATTCATATAAGGTACAATTCTCTCAAATCACACTACCATTGGTGGAGCCAAGGGGCGGCGTGACTCTCACCTACATTCAAAAGGCATTTGCATGATTGACTGCCCGATGACCTGGACACCAAGTGACCCTGGCAATCCAATGGAGGCATGGCATCGCTTATGAACCTGTGTTTGCTATCAGTGATTGGGTGAGTCACTGCATAGGCACATTGTTGCTCATCTTTCCTACTGCCTCAATAAAGCTTTGTTTTATAATGTGTTGTCAGACTCCATTACTGTGCGGACCACATAGATTCAAACAGAAAATACTGCATTTCATTTGAGACTTACCATGATTATTTGCTTTTGATCTTCTCAAACTCATTTGAATTTAAGTAATTTCAAAAACTCATCTTCTGACAATGACTCGAAACATTAAAAGCTTGTTATACAATCTTTACATCAATCTATTATACAGTTCTAGACATTTTAACACATACTGAGGAATACAAAAAACAACCACCAAAGACATATTTTTCAAATCATGGTTTACCAGTCACACAAGAGCTTTAAGTCAATGTATGTTCCAATAAGTAAATTATTTCTGAACAATTTTAAATGGATGGGAAGAAAAATTAAGTGGCTTTTTTTCCTCAGTTCAGAAGTAGTAACTTTTTCTCCATTTTTACATCAGTCCACATAAGCTTTGCTTTGTTATTTATCAGTTTACAAAAGAGTACAATAGCAGCAGCACAATTACCAGCTTGACCTTGTTAGCATGAATTAAATAGTCATGGCTAATCATGTCAATATGACAAAGATAATACATATTTATAACAGCCAGCTATAATTTGCACAGCTCTTGTATGCTGACAGTATAGATTTTCGCCATTTGATTAAACATTATCCTCCACAACATAAACTATTATGAGCAATTTAATAATGACAAGTACAAAAAAAAGTAGTTCTTCTTAAGGTGTCACAAAAAAAACCCCAAACCCCACCAACCCAAACTTTAAGAATTCCAAATAATGAAACTAATTTTTGGAGAAGAAAGACTACTTGTTCACATCTCAGCATATTCAAAAACAGGTGGAAAAAATGAAGAATCAAGTCATAGTTGTTTTAGATCAACTTGGACATTCAAATTTCATGTATAGCTCTAGAAATACAGAGTTAGATCTACATTTCATCCTTACATAATTACTAAATAGAACTATATCATATATTCAGCACTATATTTCATACAACTATCATAATCTGCAAAGTAAACAAGTTCTACAGGTTGGGGTTTTTGCACTTCGTTTTATAAGCATGACTTGCTCAGAGTAAGACTTTTCAGCAAGTTCCAAAGCAGAGGCGAAATATCAGTTTCAGTTCACTAGTTTGTTTTGTTTTGGATTTTTTTTGTGTGGTTTTTTTTTCCCTCTTTTGTTTAAGTGTTAAATGGTATTTAATACTTCACTCTCTTGGTGTCGTGGTTTAATTCCAGCCAGCGACTAAGCACCACGCAGCTGCTCACTCACTCCCCCCCACCCAGTGGGATGGGGGAGGAAATAGGGAAAAGAAGTAAAACTCGTGGGTTGAGATAAGAACGGTTTAATA
>JAVJGH010000071.1:23963-35654 GCA_035590175.1 Aviceda leuphotes
GTGTCCAGGTGCTACTCAAATCCGTAAGTCTGCAGGGATGCTCCTGGGATACAGATACTGTGTCCTTTCTGGTATTTCCATTCTGAGAACAGAGGTTTGCACAACATAAGAGCTCTCGGTCTCCGATTCTGGCTGGCCCTTCATGCTACTGTTGTAACACGGGTGAACTCCAAACTTTACCTTTAGCAGTGTGGAAGCTCTATCTATGGTACAGGCTTCTCAAGCATTCAGAATATCCTGGGTTTGTCCAGGATCCCATCCCACCCCAAAGTCTTCCTCTTCCAAAGCCGATGTTTTTGCCTGTGTATGTCCTGAACTCGCAGCATATTCCTGTGTCACTACAGGTGTAAGAAGTCTTTAGATGCCTCAACCATCTGCAAACCTGAACAGGGTTTGCATGCTCTTAGTCCATGGATGTTTTAAGAACAACATGAAGTTAATTGTGTATTCTTCTTAGCTGCATTTTTAAACAGAAATATTTTCTTGAGTTATGGATTTGAGCTATAATTTTTCATGTTGCCTTCCATATCCACACTGTTCTTGTGACTAGGATAAATGTTGATTGGAGCTATTCTAAAGTAACTGTTTTCATATCAGTAGCAGAGCTGAAGTGAGAAAGGACAGCCACATTAATTATACAGCACACTTTATTTCCAGTGCCAGCTCCTGCTAGGGCAGAAAATTTTTCTGGTTTCTCCAGAGCCTCTGTTTTGGCTCATGCACATTTGAAAGTGGAAGCCAAGGTATTTTAGGAAGTTTCTTCTTCCTTTGAAATAAAATATACAGTAATTAGACAAAGCAACCAGTGCCAAATACAATGCACCACATATGAAATACTTAATTACAGAGGAAAGTTATGTGTTCCAATTGACAGAGTAATCTGTACTCTAATTTACTTGTCTTACAACTCATTACATCTGAGAGATTGATTTTCCAGTAGATGGCTTTAGTGGATAAATAAGTGCATTTTGTCTCAGAGACCTTGGTTCGAGTCTGAGCTGTGAACCTCTGTCAAATGAGCTTGGAAGCTCAAACCTCTCTATTAGGTAGTGTCTGTGGAATAATCAAACCAGACATTCTTCAATAACGCTAGTAATTTGTAAATAAAGGGCAGACAGAATGAGTCACTTAAAATGATGTGGCTTTTGAGAATCATAAGATGATGTCCTACCAGGTAGCTGAAGTGAACAGTGATTACTTTTTAATTGTATGTACCTTGACTTTTAGGGTTTAATATCTCATTTATTTCAATTATACTGTGTGAAACTTTCTACGGTGAGCCGAAGGGGGCGGGGGTTCGCAGGGGGGGGACGACCTGGAATCATTAAACCTTGTCCTCATTGTTCGTCAAAAGTTGAATACCTTCAGAGCGTACTTCACTTCCTGAAGTAGTAGCTCAGTTGTGAGTGAGATCAACTGCTAACCTTGGCTGGGGGAGCAGGAGAAATGATTAGCCTTTGTAACATTTAGTTAAAGCACTGTCATTGCAGAAGTTACCATAAATCACATTTTTCAGAAGTTTTCAGCTTTTGTAGCTCTTGAACAGATTGACTAAAGTTACTTGTGCTAAGCAATTCAAAGCATCCGGACCTTCATTGATATGTATCATGCTCCTGGTACTTCGTTCTTGGTTTGGTGTTTTGTTGTTTTATTTCCCTCTTTTACAAATGACTCCCTGGGATGTCATCTTTTGCATTTAACTTTTTTTCTGAAGTAAATGGTCAATTTAAGTGTTTATTTACTAATTTATTAGTGGAAACATTATGCTATTCAGTTTCAAAAGTAACACAGGGGTTGCTGTAATTGATCAGACTCAAGATCCATCTAGAACTGCATTTTCAGAGACCAGCAGTAGCCAATTCCAGCTGTTTTAGAGAAAGATTAATATCTAATATTTCACGGACAATTTTGCAGTAATATCCCTATGCACAATAATACCTGAAAGCAAGTAGGTTTGTGTTACTGAACTGAATTTCATGCATTTTATCAGTATTAAAAATCTCTTCTGTTCTAGTATGTTTCATTATTAACTATCATCCCATTGTTGCATTTTTCTATACATTATTTTATAGATCTGTTGTATTCTCAGGGGTTTTTTTTCTTTCCAAACAAGAATTATTTTCTTTCTTTTTCTTTGTTTTTAATCTGTTCCAATGTGGAACTATTTCTGCATCTCTAACTGTTTTTATTGCCCTTCCCTATCCCTTACTTTTTCTGTTTCATTTCTTTGTGAAATTGGATGACCAGAACTGAAATGTTAAAGTACCATTGATTTTATATAATGGCACTTTGATATTTTCCAGATTGCTTGTTATCTGTTCCTTAATGAAGGCAAAAAAGTTATTTGGGTTTTTTATACTTCCATTGGACATTGTGCTTTTCAGAAACATGTCTAATTCTTTTTCTAAATGGTTACTGGTACAAGCCATCAGAGTATGCAAGGATTTCATCTTGTTCCTTCTATTATTTTGCATTCAACTCCATTTAAGTTGTATTTGCTATTAGGTTATTCAGTTCCCTAATTAAATTAGGTTCCTTAGTCACTGATCATTCTTTAAACCAAGTGAGTTGGCAAGAAAACAAACAGGTCCTCTCTCCCCTAAAAAAAGATAGTTTTCTTTCACTGTATCATGAATTTTGGAGCACTTGAATTTTATGCTATTTCTTTTCAATCTTAAAAGCCACATGGGAAGTTGCCTGCCTTTGTGGAGTGCTATTTCTCTTCAAGGGATGGCCTCACTTATAGGCTTGAGCACAGGGAATAGAGTGCAGGCTCAGAGCCCAAATTATTCCAGTCCTATTGATTATTCTTAGAGCATATGTAACTCCTTTCTTCAACCCAATTTTTGTGGCAGGTTTGAACTGTTCCACATTTTCTTTTTAGGAGGAGATCTTTTTTTGAAGATGTTGCCTTAAGGCTAAGTGGCATCTGGATTTTATCTAATTTTTGCCTCTCTATACCAATTGGAACATTGTTTAGTCCAGTGGCTGGCAATCTTTTTGGATGACCGCTGTAGCCTGCCTGAGTGCCAACTTGTCCCCACCAAAATCTAGACCTTTCCCCTGCTGTAGGGTGGTGTGAACCATCTAGCATCTGAGTTAGGAAGGCTTCTCATTCATCAAAGGAAAGCTTGGCCATTAGAATAGGAAGGTGTGATAAGAGGACTACTGTGTGCTTTCAGCTTCCGATTTCCAGAACAACCCGGCTACTGTAGTGCAGCCCTGAGGCACAGCAGCCTCAGTATTATTTAACTAATAGAATGGGCCAATACTGTAATGAGATCACTAAGAATATCACAAGAATATGTCCACGGGACCCATGAGTTACCAGGGCTACTGGAAACAATATAGTCGCCTCGGGGTATAACATTGCCAGAGCTGCTTAGCCTTGCTGATGTATCTAAACAGAAATAACTCCAGTATTCCTGCGTGGCCTTGCTTTGGGCTGTACATGCGTGTCTGTATAAACTGCAGCAAATCTCTGGGTGGTCCCTAATCTTAGGAGCTCTTGTACATTGCTTCAGATTAGGAGGGGAAAAAAAAAAAAAAAGTATAGATTTAGTAAAACTAAGAATTGGGAGCAGAGAAGTCTATATTTGGAGTATAGAAAAGTCTGGAGCTCATTTAAGTGGTCTTGGTCTTGGTTGCCTTTCAGCCAAACACTTGGTTTTGATTTATAACTATTCTTTTTCATTTTACACACGAACGTGTAAAACTGACCTGTATGACTAGGTGCAATAGACCAGAAAGACTGATTGGAATATCAATGAGAACAACGGAACTATAAAGTCTGTCATGCTGATATTTGCATTCTCAGTGTCAATGCTAATTGGCATCATGACAATCCCATTTTTTTTCTGTTCATTTCTTAAATTGCCTAATTGCTAGGTTTCAGCAGTATCCAAAAACTTAATGCATCATTAAAGATCGCCTAAGAAAGATTTTCTTACAGAGATTTCCCCCCCGCCCCCTTATGCTTCTAAGTCTTCCAGGATCTTAAGCTTTAAACTTGTATCTGTTTCAAGCAGTTTCAACTGCTTTTGGACAGTAACACTAAATAGCCACTACTTAAAAGTAAAGACAAAATAACAGAAAAAATATTTGTTACTATGTCTTCAAACCCTGCTCAGTAGGCTGAGATGCTTGAACACTTCTTGTTCTTGTTTTTGTTGCATTCATGAGCTTGATTCTTGATTAGTCTGAACTTTTCTTTTCTGCAGTGTAGAATAGTTAATGATCTTCTTACTTGCACATACCAAAATTTTGGAACTTCATAAAGTTTTTGCTTTCCCCCTGGTCTTTACTCCTTCACTTTCCCTCCAATCAATGTAATTCTATGAGATATATTTCAATCACCTATATCAGTGATGAAATAAATACCATTGATTTCTGTGTGCAGTCATTCCAGTAGTTTCTTTGTGAAGCATTATGCTATCAGAATCCGTGGTAATAGGGACCTTGCAATGAGAAAGTAAAATCTCAGGAACTCACAAGTTATGACCCTGTGTGCTGTTTCCTTAACAATAAGATGGAGCATGATCCTGACCTTGTCTCAAAAGTCCTATTTTTGATCTTGGATTCAAACAGTGAAGCTAATAAGTAAATAACATTCATCCCATGTTGAAGCCAAAGGAAGAAATAATGCGGCTTTTTTTTTTTTTTTTTTTTTTGTGTCATGCTTTAAGTCTATACTGTGGGGGTTTTTTTGGTTGTTTGTTGTTGGGTTTTTTTAGGTGATGTATGTGGGCTATAAACAAGACCCTAACCTGCATTTTTCTGAAATTTTTTTGTCAACTTTTGTCTAGAGATTTGCTAACAAGTATCTAACTTGGCATAAGTACATTAATTTTACAAGATGGTAGATGTATCAAACTGTACTCTAGTCATAATCTAGACAAGAACAGGTCCATAATCTGTTGTCATGTTATTTCTCTTTATTTCTGGTCCATACCTGATGTCTCTTAGAGCTTGTCAATATAAGAAGTTAGTGGGAAGGCTCTGAGTATAAAGGGCAATAGGTATACCATGCTGTCTCTGTGAGACCATTCAAGTATGCACTAACAGCACATCTAATACAGGTTGGCTTATATGAGATGGAGAAGGCTACCTCCTGCTTTGCGCAGTATGTCTGCAAAGGGAATTAAAATTGAGTGGCTACTGTGCTGAGAATTTGTATCCCTTGTACTACAAGCACTCAGAAAAGACTCACTTTTACAGACAAGCTTTTTATTTGATGTGAATTCAGTCCGAAACTAAGTTGTCACTGGCACCAGAGCAAGACTAAAGACCCAGGAAAATGGAGCTGAGAGTATATCTGTATTGCATGCTATATTTGTGTGTAAAATTAAGAGTGGCTGGAGTGAAAGGTTACCATGGGTTGCTTTGGTACCGTAATTTTTTAGAATGCAGTGTTGTACAGGGTGGTGCAGATATTTGTTGAACAGCAAAATGATTTGGAGAGGGCGGGGACAGCAGGAACAGTAATACTTACCAAAAAAAGAAACTGTACACTAGGTGTACAGTGGAAATAAGTAGCTCAGATACCTGACAGAAAGACACATAGAAATACATTTGCATAATTTTATTGTGTTCCTAATATTGTCATAATGCTTACACAAAATATTTATGTAAGAAGTTGGATGGGAGTGATTGAGAAATGATTCAGGCACATTGCATGTGCTTGAAAGTTAATCAAGAGTGTTTCTGAGTCTGGGTTAGCTGGGTAGTTATATAATCTAGAGCCTGCTTACTCTGAAAAGATGTGCCTAATGATTCATCAGGGGTCTGATGAAGTCTTTGCAGTCCTGACGCTCGGCAGACTGCTGTGTTTTCCTCTATTCTATTGAGCTCATAAGCTCGAAACTTCTGTGTGTACCAATGGACTGTAATGTTTCTTCCCTTATGCCTCTGACGCCGTGCTCTCTTAGGTTTAAAACTAGCCCCAACATCTCCAAACATCTGTGTGCCTTTAGGACTCTTTCTCACAATTTCAACTACATGTGTACTTTGGGCTACAGTATAACTTTTCAGGAAAACTGGGGTAAATGCTACTCCTGTGCCTTTCAGAAGTGCCAGTACTTAATTGCATGGGAAAAAACCAGAGCTAGCAAAACCATAAATCCTGGATATGTTTCTATGCCTCGATTTTCTTACTACTCTGAAGCATCCTTTGGGCACTTGGATCGGTTCCTCTGGGACAGTCCAGAATTACTTTCTTGCAGCTCATGACTGGCCTCCTGAGATGCTGATCTTTCCAGCTTAGCTCCTCTTTAACCCCAGTCATTCCTGGAGTTAGACCAGCAACCCTGCTATGAAAGAATGTTCCTCTCTTACCTCCTTCCCAAAGCTTCCTCTTACCTCCCCGAGGCTTCCTACGTTACAAACCTCCTTTTTAACACTTGGTTTCTCTGGTAACTTTCCACTGTGCAGAATTCCCATGTTACAGACAGATAAGTACAGCATTAAGCATCCTCCATTAGTTTTCTCAGTAGAGAGAGATGCACAAAGACAGAGGCCTTTCACCAGGCAGTGGTTGTCTTTGCTTTCAGTTCAAAGCACTGCATACACTGTTCTTGGATAGCTCAGATCCTCAATCTTTTGGTGTGCAATCTTTTCTGGATGCTTCTGCACACAGGATTATTTGCAGTCTTAAGTGCAGTGGTCAAAACAGGAATTCATAATACTTGTATGGACATTTTGAAGTCCTGGCATCCTCGTTTGTCTCATTTCCTTTACACACAGAGTGCCCATACACGTACTTACTGGTGTGATGGACTGACACACCTGCCAATTTCAACCACTATGTGCCTGTGTGTGCATGTAAGATGAATAGAGGGAGGGTCAGGTCACATAGAACACAAGCAATTTTAATCCTTACCATCATTTTCTCAGGTAAGGTCTCTGGGGGGGGTCACAGATCATATTTTATTGTATTATTTCTACTAAGCCTGAAAATGAGATGTAACCTGTCAATGAAGTGTCTGGTTATCAGGAAATTCACATTCTTCTGTCTTCTGAACCTTTATCTTCAGCAATCTATGAATTTAGTAGTCTTGAGGTGTTGCCACATAGTTCATTTCACATGCCCCTTGTCAGCCTTGAAAATGTTGCTGTAATGTCCAAAATATAAACTGTCTTAAACAGCAAACCATAAATGTCGTAAAACTGTGTCACTTAAACAAAACTCAAAACAGACACCCCGCTGCCCCCAATTTTAACACATACCTCCTAAAAGGTGAGTGAGCTGAATACATAAATGAAACAAGGCTGTAACACAGGTAAAAAATTAACTTCAGACCGATAACTCGCCACCACGCGCATGAAACAAAAAACCCCCACTGACTTCTTCAGTGATCTTTTGTTTTCCACAGCATCTTTTTCTTCTGTTTCAGGAGGGCCTTGAAACACCTTTCAAAGGAATGAAATGTGCAAGGATCCTGCTCTCTGCTGTGCTTGTTTCTGACTTCACCCTTCCTAACCACCAAAGAGCAGAGGGACAGTGTGATGTTCAATCTTGCTTCCCCATATCCATATGCAGCTGGACGATCTAATTTTAGGCCTGTCAGCTTTCGCAGTGATAAGTTAACAATATAGATCACATATAACCTGCATCACAATGATTTTTAAATGAGATTTATTCATTTAAAGTAGATGATGAATGGTTCTCTTTTATCAGACTCTTGCAAATAAGATTAAAGCAAGATTATTTTCCTGGGATAAGAGAACAGCTGGCACAAAGTTAATGTCTCTAGGTCATACTGTGCTTGCCTGACCTTGCAGAGATGTATAACGACAATGGGGATCATCCAGGTAGTCTTTCTGCTTCCGAAATCCTGTTTGTGTATTGCAACCAGATGCTACCTGGAGTACTGATATGTTGTGAGTTATGCGAGTGCTGTGGGAGGCTTTGGCAGGAACAGGCAGTGGCCAAGACGGCGCAGTCTGCCCTGGCCTTTCAGAGACCTGGGGTATAAGACTGAAGATTAACTTGAGCTAAATTCTCATACAAGACCCTGTCGTCCTCTTGCAGTAAGTACTTGTACATATATAAAAAAAATTATTCTGGGGCTTTTTTTGTTTTGGGGAAAAAGGAAAATGAGAATCCCTTATGAAATGTGAGGTTAGTAAAACACCTGAAAGCATTAGATATTTTGAAATACATATATAGACATTTGTCTATAAACAGGCTCTGAAAACTGTTGAGAGCAAAATGTCCTGCTGAGTTTCTGTGCCTGGTGCCTACAGAAAGAGTTCAATAGAAATAGTCTGCGTTAGACTTCTGTGCTTGGACTCCGAACTCTGACGTTCAGCTCCTCAAAACACACGTGAGACAAAGCATATCGGTGATTCTACTGAGCAGACAAAAATCAAAGCCTGAACAACAGAGAAAAATGCTCTTCCTTTTAAAACACTCTTCAGCTTTTCTGGAGAACACCACTACAGGACTGGCCTAGAAAGAAAAAAGCAATTGGGGATTTTCAGAGTGCTTAATGTCCTTGCAGTACATGTAAGCACTGCTATTAAAGGCATGCTGAAAGTAAATGCCTTATTTAAAAAAAAAAAAAAAGCATTGTTAGCAATCAATAAGAATTCATTGGGAGAATATTTTAGAGATCACAAATTTGGATTAGAACAAGTAAAGATTATAGATCTCATATGATCATCAGGCTTGATAGAATTCAGTTGACTTCCAGTTTGAATAATGCTTATTTAGTACTGTTTCATCTTAATAAAAGTTAAAAGGCTTTTATTAAGTCTAATGGGCTAAACTGAAGAAAAAGTACGTTGTAATTTATGCTCCAAAATAATTTCCAAGAAATTGATTCAAACATGGAGGAACTGGTTGTGACTCCATTCATGAGATAGAGGAATGCACTGGTGGGTGTTGTAAGATGTCAAACTTAAAAGTATACCTCAAAAATAGGAGACATTGAGTGCAGTGCATTTCTCTGTGTACTGACTGTGGTTATTTGTTTTTCTTTGTATGTTTTTATCATTGTATCTATAGCTGTTAATTTGTGAGATGTTTTCTGTGAAAATGTGAAAGGAAAAACAGGAGAATGAGAACACCTCCTTCAGTGCAAGATGATTTTTAATCTATTTTACATCATCTCATTGTTCACTAGTGATAGAATTGAATGCAGCCCCCAACTCTGATGTAAACTTGCATATTTATGTTAGCCAGAATTTCATCCAAACCAGCCTTGAATTATATAACTGATTCCAGTGGATCAATCTAACCTCACAGATTTGGCCAGCTTTGGGCAGGTGTGTGTGTGTGTAACTCTCTACATAATTTTTGAATCTTTGGGTCAGAAATGGCTTAGCAGTGCACGATAATTTGTTTTATACAATTCAAATACTGCAGCCGTTGTATGTTGTAATGCTCAGCCTCCATCATATTGGGTGGATAAAGCCAATAAGCAAGCACCTTTGACTTCTTCAGTTTCTCTTGAAAGGGAGGGATTTCTTCCCCAACTCTTTAAGTCCCTGTCTTTTTTGGGGGCATAGCGGTCAATTGAAAACTCTTACAGGGTTCTAGCTGAGGCCTACAGTGCTTTGAAAGGAGCCCTCAGTTTCATACGGTATTTCATATGGCATTTCCCTCAATTTCCTTTTGGTATTCCAGTTTTAAAATCTCTTCTCCTGACTGTGATTCTAGACATCCTCTTTCAACTTTTGCTTACGGACTAAACATGATGTTTTCAGTGCTTCTGAGAAGGAGGAGGGAGTAGAAACCGAGGGCTGCGGGCTGTGGCATTTCACAAGTAAAAGAGAAAAGGGCTGTGTGGTGTTAGACAGGGTAGAGAATCAGGGCATGGGAGAGAGCAACTGAGAACAAAATTCCTTTAAAAGATATTTTAAAATGAGCAATCCTTGCTTCAATAAGTTTGCAGTCTCACAATGTGAATTAGTTTGTGAAAAGTGAGCCACCAGTGGTGACAGATTCTGGTTGATCCTCACATCTTCGTGTAGCAGAACAGGAAGGGTAATAAAAAACAACTTTGGGGGTGGGAGCAAAGGGATGGAATAAAATGGTGGAATGAATGCATCCTGTTAATTTCAAGGTATTATTTTAGTTTTCTTGTGTTCTATGTATGAGTGGTATTGTAAATAGTGAAAAGAGCATGTTGTAAATAGTGAAAAGAGCAGATTAGATGGTTAGAAGGTATATTTGCAGTGGGATTAGGAAGTACAAAATGGTACTGTTTGGCATGATAGAAGGGATATAATACTTTAGGCATGGGGAGGATTATGGAGAACCATTAGGAAAAAGCCCAGAGGTGGTGGGTTGACAGAGAATGACGAAGGTGAAACAAATCCTGAAGCTACATGAAAAGTTAAGTAACAACTGAAATAATTTTTCTAATGGCAAGTTCTGATTGTGTGTGTCAGCTCTTTCCAGTGAGAGGGGCATTCAGATGAAACAAACAGCGTTAGTTTACACCAAGTTACAGCTTTCCATAATGGATACTTTCATTGCTGTGCATACTTGGTACATCATCTACTATTGAAGTAATTAACAAAGCATCTTGGTGCTTAATGTCTCTCATTTCACAGCACAACTAATTTGACAGCTGTCTGAATTACAATAATGTGTGTTAATATTACGTTTTCTTGATACTGGAATTAAAGTTTGTCTTCCAGGCCAAAAATCACTGTCTCAATCTGTACTTCACAACACTAACTTTGGCATCAATAGTCTGATAAATTGCTCAAAACAATTTTCAACCAGTCAGAGCGTATACAATTTTCTTCACTTTGGATGAATATCAAAAGTGTTTAGATCCCAATCCAACTGCTTCATCTTGCCAGATATTACTTGATAACACAATGTCATTTAGTAGTGACAGACCATAATTTTGCTCATATTCCAAACATTGCCCTTTATAGGATATAGAAGCAGAGTTTGAACGCTGAAGTCCACTTCACAACTTACAATCTAAAATAGTATCATAAACTTGCATCACATAGAATATCCTAGTGAAGGGTTATTTAAGGAATAGTTTCAGAAAATATGGTGTGATCTTACACCTTTTAGATCCAATTGTAGCGTATATAAATTTTGATGAAAGAGTCAATCACAGAAGTTGAAAAGCTGAAACAATGGGCAAAACTCAGGATCTGGATTTTGGTGTCAGCTAGTGATTCACAAGGAAAAGATTTTCTAAAAGTACAGTTTATACTAGGTTTCTGAAGTGAATCAGCAGAACTAAAGATCAGTAAATAAATAAATATAAAGGTCAGTTGTAAATAATATAGCCTATACTTGACAAGCATGAATTCCCTGACATCATATCAGGTGCATTTTAGTTTCAGTCCTCTGTATGAGCCAAAACACTGTGATTCTTCTGTAGGAATCAAAGTATAAATGCTCATGAAACTCTTGCAAGTTGTTGACATTATTAAATCATGCTATATCATACACAGCTTTAAAAATAATTTTCTATCTTTTATATTTCCTCTTACTTCACCTTTCTGTTTTCTCTTTTAGTTTTGACTGATGTTGCAGATACATTCCAGAGCCCTGCATGTTTGTGCTGATGACAAGAGAATGTCTCTACAGGCAATTTTCTAAGCACTCTAAATATAGATGACAGGATTTTATACTACTTGACCATCTGACTTTCCAGAGATTTGAAAGGGATTGGCCTTCCCCATGGGGAGGGGGGGGGGGGGGGGGGGGGGGCT
>JAVJGH010000071.1:35754-50658 GCA_035590175.1 Aviceda leuphotes
CCCCCCCCCCCCCCCCCCCCCCCCCGCCCCCCCCCCCCCAGAGAGGAACGGCAGCTGAGTCATACTTAAAATCATGTTGATATATTTTAAGAATCCAGTTTTCCTTTTTTTCCCAGTTTTTTATTGAAGATACTTTATTTCATTTATTTCATTTTCTACATACAGGAAACAGTGATCGGTCTGTCTCTTGGACAGTTTTCACTGCTCTGTTGTGTTGACTGCCAAGAGTTTATTTTGTAATAGTTACCATTCAGAATAACATTTTCTTAATTTTTTTTTTTAAATCAAAAAAGAGCATTGGTTGACTATACTTTAGAAAAGGGCAAATACTGTAGGACAAGGACTACACTTTAACCAGAGGGTAAATTTTTAGGACTTGATTTCTGTTTTTAATGCATAGCAATTATATAAAAAACAGAAGGGAGAAGTCCCATATAACTGTGATACCTTTGTGCATCATGCCTTCATAGTATAATCACTGTTGTAAAAGAGTCTTTCTCTGCTGTTGCTACATCTTATTGTCTTAGCCACAACAGTTCTTATTACAGGTAATATTCAGAATAACTTAAATAGGTGGCACTTGTTAACACAAGTTGACTGCTAATCAGAGCTAATTCTGTGCTTTTAAATGAACTGGAATATCTTGTCAAGACCTGTTGCAGTCACATATAACATGAACATATAAATATTTTCATACTTTTACCTCCAGGCATCTTTTTCTACATGCAGTTTTACCCTGCCTCTAGTGGTGAGTACATAGCTGTCCTGTAGATCTAGGAGTTTACTTTCAAAGAGCAGGGGAATACCTGGAGGAAATAATATGTGCAATTGCTCTTATTACAGAAGATCAGTGTCCTTTTGCAACAGGTGCTTTATATACATGAGGGTAGAAAGAATCTCTGCCTCAAATGGTTTCCTGTCCAAATAAACACCAGTGGGAAAAATTAACTGTTATTGTCCTCACTGACAAGAATTGAATAAAAGAGTAATTTATTGACTAGCCTTAGGTTGTGCAAGAAGCTGATGGCAGTGCTGCTGGTTGAACTTAAGTATCCTTAGTTCCAGTGCAGTGCTTTATCAAAAATAAGTCCTTATTTGTTCAATATCTGAGTGAGAACATCCTGCGATATATCCTGACATTCCTTTCTCTAGAAAACATTCTCCTAGTGCTAATCTTAACCTTAACTTTTTTTTTAAGACCCATAAACCTTTAAAATTATATTAAATTCTTGGAAGAAAGACTGAGAAGTGGTTAAAGGTGCTATATATAATAACTAAAATACTCTTGGGAATCAGTTCAGTTTTATTGCATTTAGTCTGCTCAGCCAAGTAATATATATCTAGTTCCAGGTAGTTGCTTCTTGTCTCAGTTTGTATAGTGTTGGTAGGAGATTGGCACTATAGATATTCTTTACAAGAAGAAATGATGTATGTTTCTACATAAAACAATTTTGAACAGATCACAGGAGCTGAAAAATGCTAGTTAATTTTCCCTTTTATTTTCTGCAGTGTTGAGGAGTAGTTCCCAGGATATTTGTCGGCTGACCTTGCAACCTGGAACATCACGGTCTGGTGTCACTTCTTGCAGACCAATTGACAACCTAAGTTATAAATGTGTGAACACCATCTGTATGTGTATGTTGGCACAACTCTCTTGTCTTTTCCCTCCAGCATAAAGCCTTAAGTCCCTTGGTTATTTCTGCTGTGGTTTGCTGAGGGCTTGATAACTAAAGGACGGTGTTAAAGAGGAGGGAACAACTTTGTCTTGTCCCCATTTCAGTCTGAAGAGACCTGTCAAAACACAATTCCGCAGACACTTTGCTGTGAGGAAGGGACCCAGGGAAGAGAAGCTGCACTCTACCTCAGTGTATCACCTCACTTGCATATCTTTTGCTTATGAAATGGAATATCCCATTCAAACTGACAACACTTTCACAACATTCAAAGAGGAAGACGTAGTTTTCTGCCACCAGACTTGATAGAGGAGATATAACAACTTTCATCAGGTTGTCATGGGGAATTTCACAGCCAAATTACTTCAGCATGGAGCATTACCCACTCTGCTGTTAGTCAGGAGCTGCTACAGAACACAGGCTATCACAGTCATATAACATTGGTTTCTGTTATGCAAATATCTGAAAAGAACCAAACTGAGAACTTAACCTTTTTTGTCACCTGTCTGGTGCTGGACTTCAATGCAAGGGAAATTTATTGGTGGACCTTGTAAACTTGGATCAACTTGATTAACTCTCTTTCCTCAAAAGGAGAAGCAGTTGTTCATGCCAGTCCCGTGCTTGACCTCAGCACTGGACAGGTAAAGAGTAAGTTATTACAGTCTTCTGCCTGATTTTATCTGGATTCTTCTAATGCGCTGATCATTGTGTTATCTCATCACTTAATAATTTGACAGAATTAGTAGCAACTACCATATGCATGTTAGCTGAAGGACTGTGATTCTGCCTTATGAATAAAACAGGAAGTAATACAGGTCAATCTCTGTCAGTTATTGGATTGTAGTGATTTGTAGGTTCTCTTGGATATATATGAAAATAAGATTGCCCTTAGGACAGCAAGGATATTTTAAAATATTGTCTAAATCCACTTACAGATACTGAATTCTAAGTCCTGATGCTTTATCTCTATATTTTTATATGATGAAAGCAAGCTGTCTTTACAATTTTGAGGAAACATTATTATACCACCATATAAATACACATTAGGCTTGGATCTTGAATGCTTTAAACAGTTCTGGTTCCTTTATCTCAAATAAAATGTAAAATAACTGAAAAAGTTAGAGAGATGAATAACAAAGCTAATCATGGGTATTGAAAAATTTCCATAATATGAAGAAGTTAAGTATGCTAACACTGTTTAGCCTGGAGAAAAGTTGACTAAAGGACAACATGCTAGAAGTCCATAAAGCCTGACATGAAGAAGGTGACTAGAGACATTGTTCATTGTCCCTTCTAGGGTAAAACATAGGAGACCTCAAATGAAATTAGGTGTTAGTTTCACAGCAAAAAGCGGCAATTCTGTGTGTAATGTGTAGTTCAGTCAAGAAAGCTATCACCACAAAATGCTGAAAATCTTTATGGGTTTGTGGAGCAGTGACAGATTCATGGAAGAAAATCCACAGAGGGCTGCTTAACAGAAAGCTCTTACCTCTGCCTCAATAAACTGCAGGAAACTGGGGCAGTATTGTGGGTAAATATTTATTTTCTTCCACTCTGCTCTAGGCAGAGTGGTACTGGCTAGTGGCAGATTTGATGGTATGGCAGAGATCCAGCATGGTACAGCTGTTCTTTCCGTTCTTTTGTCCTGGAATCAATATCACTGCTACAATTGAGAAATTTACTCTCGTTTTGAGGTGAAAAGCTCCATCTAGATAAAAACTTCACTTTCTGAAAAAAAATACCTTCATGAAGACTGATGCATTTTTTTAATACCTAACTAGAATATAGATAGCTGCTGAATGATTGTAGAAGAAATAATGGTGAAACTTTGACAGGCTAATGCTGGACTGTACAGGCATCTTTTCAAACATGCCCTTTCAAATATTTTGTTGTCATATACAACCGTAATATCAGCATTCAGGGTTGCCTGTGTCCCCAGACTGGATCTGCCAAGGCACCTGAATGAGTTAGGCATCCAGTTCTTGCTAAGCAGAAGTTGGCATCTCCGTTGTTTGACCTTCTGGAAATCCTTGACTGAATGCCTGTGTACGGTGCTGTGTCTGCAAATCAGAATCACATTATTTGGGGCACCTGTAAGAAAACTTGGCCAGATATCTTAACAAGGCAAAGATTAACATTCATCTGGCACACACATCCTAGAATAATGAGTGTCTCTTCCTCACCGAGATACAGAACTGAATAGCAAATGCTTTCTCCTTTTGTTTGGATTTGCTATTCACCTCTGCTTTGATTTTATGTTCTGTAAAGATATTCCAGAAACATTTTTCTCTCTAATGACTAGCTAAATATAAAGGAAAGACTAAATCTTAAATCATTCCTCCAAAACCCAAGCTATCTGTCTGAATATGCTTCTGGATTGAATAGCTTTTTTCCCCCCTACAATTCTTTTTTTTTTTTCTTTTAATTTTTTTTTTCTAGTCCTGCTAAGTCTTTCCTAGTAATTCTAGAGGTACAGCAGCATGATATGCCTACCCATCACTAATTTTCTACATGGCCAAGAAATGTCAGGGATTTAATGCTGGCAACATCTTTGCAGACTGATTCAGACATAAAATAAAAAGAATCCTGGTTTACAATTGGTTTTACTAAAGTAACTATTTCCTAGGCATTGTTATTGTATACAGGAGGAAATAGGTAGAGCTATTTCCTTAGACTAAAACAATTTGCGAGGTCTGTCATAACAGACAAAGAGAATACCTTCTTTGCTTCACATCCCTTTTAACTGCCTCCATAAAATTTAAGGAATTGCAATAAAACTTGGGAAAGTGCTTTTACTGGTGAGCTCTATTTGACAATTCTTAGGAGATTACCTTGTGCTCAAGACCAATTGGAATGTTTGCATATAAGAAATTATTTTAAATTATGTTTCTTTTCTGGCTTTTTTTTTTTAATACCAGAAAGATCTTTAAACAGTTCGCTGCCTCCTTGGCATTTCTTCATTCTGCTTTTCATTTCATGTGAAATCTCCTGGGCTCTGACCAGTTCAAAAAGCAACTTTGTAGTTTTCTATGGTAAGTGACTGACAGTATTGGAAACTATGCTCTTTGTCTGACAGACAGCTGCATTCACACTGCTAAGCATTTGGACTGAACTTTTAATTCAACCCTACCGACTTCTTTTTCTCCTTCCCTCAGCATTGTCTGTATTGTGCCTACCATGGCAATGTATCTTCCATTTCTGAAGCGGCTGCATTTTTTTCTGTGATCATGAATGCAGCTTTGGTGCATGGTTTAGGACCTAATGAAAATATGCTTTGTGTATGTGCTGTTGCATATAATAACCTGAGACATTTATATCAAAGCCAGTTAAAAGGTGGCCCATGCCAGTCGAAGTGGAGCTTGTTACTCTTTGACAGCCGGTAGGTGACTGACACGGTGTCAGTCTATTTACTAATGAAAAAAAATATGCTACTAAGACTATAAGTTTTGTGGCAATTGTAAGCAGATCAACTAAAGGATGAATACAGCTGGAGCGTGAATAATTCTTTTATGTTAGTATCTCTGTGCCAAAGTTGTGGCACGTTGATGAGATGGTTTGGGAATTTTTTGATATGCTCTAAATACCCTTGTATTATCTCACTTAGCAGAGTACTGTGAATAGGTCTCATCAGTTCACATGCTTTCAAAACTGCACACGTACTTCGGTGCTGCCTGTCCGACAGCTGCAAGATTCTGCCGTTGTGTTTGTGGAGTGGATGGGTGTGGGATGTTTCCGTGAGGCTGGCTGCTGCTTCCCTGGGGAACAGCTGTTGGGGCAGCTCGTTTTACTCTGCTGGTCAGACATCGGTACCCGCCCAGGGCTAGAGCCTGGGCTGCGCCAGCTACCTCCACCGCAAAAGAGAGGACAAAGTACGTGTGTCCTTCATCTGTACTCGGACTGGGACTTACTGCCCGGATGCACGACAGGGACATCCCAGCTTGTGAAGGGGTTCTCTAAGTCAGAGCTAGCCCCAGTGATTGCCATTTTTGGGCCACCCGGGTCCAAATAAACAATGTTGATGCTTACAAAGTAAAGAGCACGGTCCTTGGTCCCATGTGGAAAGTACTGGCAACGTGTAACCTTTCGTAAGTAATTGATTCACTTTAATAATTGGAAAAAGTCAAAAGGCAGAAACCTTTTAAATTAACGAAGTGATGAAATATTTGTGTATATATAAAAGAGAATAAATTTAGTATCTTGTACAGACAGTATGCAATATTTTCATTCCAATATAAGAATTTATGGAATTTGAAAGAAATTATGCTCTCTTACCCATATGTCTCTCCTCTACAGCTCTCAATTTTGAGATATGTATGCATTAGAATCTTAAACACTGTATTATATTTTTGTAAGTATTATCTGTGCATGTTGCAAGTGGGTGTATAAATGTCTCCTGAATTTTAACAGCTACAGGTCATCTCTTGCTTTGAAACAAGAAGTATGCTAATACCGCATTAGAAGTTTCAAGTTCAAATCCACAGTTCACAGAATGCGATTCCAAGATGCTACAAATCCCATTAAAAACCCAGCTTTACTTTGCTTCTGTATCTGCTTGCCTAAATGCATTCTGTAGACCACAAATCTCACCTTTACTCATGTCATATCAGACACATTTCTAGTGTAGACTATAGAATACCTACATAGTGCCCTGCAGGATGTATCTCTCCTGTGTGTTAAAAGATGTCATGCTTTGTTTCTACCCATCCAGCAATGAACTAGAGACTTGACTATCCTTCATTATACCATTCTTTTGTAGACAAAGGATGACAACATATTCCACTATACTTGTACTTTTTTATACTTGCGTGATGTACAGAATGATTCCATGCTACACTATAATTAAGTAGAAAGTCCGAGTTATCCTGAGATGCCTTTTAACTATAAATGATAACTCTTCTCAGATTGTGATCTGCTTGAGATTCAAGGGTGTGTGAGGAGTCAAGGTGCAAAAGGTGAAACTTGAGACTGTAGTTTAAAGCAGCCTCAGGAACGCCCTTTCCAAGCAAACACGAGCAGCTCAAAGGAAACACTGACATCTGGAACTAGGCGATATTGTATTTGTATGTATACTTGCAATATAATAAACATAAATTATATTAACTATATTTCCCATATATTAATAATAATAATGGCTATATTCTGTTATAATAGCATTATATAATTGTCTCTTCATACATAAGCCTGATAAGGACTTGCAAAAACAGAATAGTTTTTTGTCTATATGCATAATTATAAGATATTTAACCAAATAACCAATAAATGTATTTATTAATCATACAGAGCAGGTGGAGGCTGGTTCCTTTTATACACAGCTGCTCTCGTAAGCCTTCTGGACACAGAACAAGAGTGAAGATCATTAAAGGGCTTACGGACTGCTTAAAAGGATATTACCCTATTTATATACACTGCCTATTGTAGAGCTCACACACCTTGGAATGCATTATTACTAAATTACTTATTGATTCTGAACAGGGCATGTCAACACATCTGTGAGTGATTTTATTTGTGGGGTGGTTCTGAAAGAACAGCACGATTTATGTATCTATCTATTCAAGTCAGTGGAGAAAACTTGTATTTCCATATTCCTTTCTGCAATGGTTTAAAGTTCACAAATCAGTGTTTCAAATTTTTTTTCCATTTCCGTGTGTGTTGTTCTTTAGCTTCAGCTGACCAAATATTAACGTGAAGAATGTCCTTATTCACCCTACCTTTCTGATGTCCCAAGTAACACGATGTAGTACATTTGTTTTCTAAGCAGCATACTACAAAGGCTACAGAAGCTACTGTAGATTTGAGAAGGTTCATGGGAGTGATGATGATAACATTTTGTAGAGTGAGCCTATAATTTATTAGATGGAAAGAGCAGACATAAGAGGCAGTCAGAATTGAAGAGGATGCCGGGAAGTGTATGGATTTTTAGGAGAGGGATGTGCTTATGCATTTTCTGATTCCATGGCCAGCATTTTTTCCATTATTTAAACGGTTCCCCATCTCTCGCTTCCCACTTGTTCTTTCTTCTCCAAGCTGCTCATGTTTAACTTCTTAGCTCAGGCTGGATTCTGCAGACTTTAGAAGACTGAAGCATTTATTAGGAGAAGGAATGGTAAAGGACAAAGACTGGAAGGAGATGGTATTTCAAATAAGCAAAATTGCATGGGAAGTATGGATGATGACATGAGAAGGAAATTAAGAGAAGTCTTATAGAATGTCTTCCCCTGCTGCCCATGCTTACGCCTTCTCATTATGAAATCTTGTAACTTCTTTCCAGCTTAGCCTTCCTGAGACGGAATCTACCTGTTCTGGTTGACATTCAGTCCCGTTCTTTCAGTCCTTTTCAATAGCATTGATGGCGTTGATGTTTACCCAATAGCAGAAGAAACGTCTCACCAGTCTTCAGTTCTCTCCTTTCAGCATGTGGCTGCAATTGGACTTTACATGGCTGTGAATCTGTAGCTTGTCTGACTGTGGTGATAACTGCATAAACTCTTTCTTTGCCTTTCCCAATAAACTGGCTTATAAAATCTCTGTTTTCCCCAAATCCTGTAGCTGCCTGCAGCTCCAAGGCATTGTTTTGCATGGCAGGTTGCAGTGTCCCTTTCTGCATAGAATGCAGTAGGATGAAGCTTTTGCCCGCCCTAACAGGTAGGTACCCCCTTGTACAAATACCATGATTGTTTCTGAGTCACATCCAGCTTGCTCCTTGCCGTGTTTGTGGGAGAGTTTGTAAGTGGAAGGAGAATCTAGAGCCATGTTTATTTCTCTCACTTGACTTCAACAGTTGTTGGTTGTGCATTTCTTATATTTTCTTGTAAAATAGCAAAGCTTTTGATTGACTTTATTACACCAGGAAGACTAGAATTATGTTTAACTCTACAGTGAATATGCAGAGCTATAGACAAAACGTAGAGTATTTTGACTACTTCATTATCTTTATATTCCTTCATTCTTGAAGAAAGGTAAACAAAAAGCAATGAGCCTCCTTGGAAGTTGTAAGGTGCTCTTATTCTATAGTGATAAGGACTTATAAATACCTAGATAACATAAAAATATATACCTACAAACATTTCAAGAATGTTTTATAAAGTAATATTAACAACACATTATTTTTTAATATTAATGAACTGTTGAAGATAATTTTCTGTCACATAAACTTAATATATTGCTACCATTATGCTGGTCTTAATTGATTCTCTTACAAGAACTACAGTTGCTAATTCTCTATTCATAGTATGTGATTTTCTTCATTAGCAATTATTTTATGGCTCGCTTTAACTGCGAAAGGACAGTTTCACTGCATTTTCTTTTTCTTTCCATTTCTATGTTTTCAATAACACCAATATGGAAATTCATCATGTCAAACGTCTGGAGAGCTCCGATTCTTGTCTCCCTCTTAGCCCTCAGTCTGTTAGCCAAGTAAATGTGATTCAGGGGTCATATTGTTAATCCTCTGTTGCAAAGCTAGTCTGCATGGTGCTGCCAAGCTACAGATGTCTAAGCATAAAGGTCTGCAATGTACTGAAATGATGCTGTCAGAATTGTTATTAGCACTGACTTCTGCATTTTTCTGCAGAAGTTAGTGAAAGAAGCACAGAAGGACCAACTGACAGGCAGCCCATGAAAATGTGTGTCTTATACCCAAGTGTCTCTTATGGTAGAAGCTAGGTTCTTGTCCCAAGTAGACAGGGAGATATACAGCATCAGAAGCACCTAAAAGCAAGCACGCCAAACTGCTCACAGAGAACTTGGTGCATGGGACGGTGTCTGCTATTTCCCTCTGTTGTGGGTTGTTTTTCCAGTGGTGGGAGAACCGTCATTTTTTGCAGCTTACGTAAACAAGTTTGTTGTAAGGGCATGATATTTGCTGAACATAACCCAGAGGCTAGCATTCATCTTTTTTCTAGGGTGGTAGATGGAAACACCCTTTCCCTGGCTTCCCTTGCTTGGTCTGAGTGGACTCGTTACCCTTGCCATGTGTGCAGTACTAAATGGAAACAGTGTTCACTGATGAATGATGATGTTTTATGCTGGTAAATTTGACTCTTTTTAAAAAACTAAATAAACAAATTCTGCCTTGCCCTATCTTTTTGATCTAGCTTCCCTTAAAGCAAGAGCAAAAATCTGAAACGTAGCTGATTGTGATATCCCCCCCTGCCCCAAATGCTATTTGTAAGACAGGTTCACTGGCACATATATGCAATATATGCCTCTGGTAAACAGAAAAGGATCATCCACATTTCAGCTCATTTTTTCTAGCAAGGAGATTTTTGAAGACTTGAAGAGATGAAAAGCGCAGAGCAGGCAAAGCAAGGGATTGTTTTATCAATCCCTTTCACACAAAGCACGTGACGTTTTTCTGAGCAGTAAGAAATTTGTTTTCAAAAGGTATTGTCAAGTTCACCGAGATTCATTGACTCCTGGTAGCAATGTAAGCTTGAGACAGTAGTGATAGGCTTTCTTCCAGGACACCGTGTGTCATACAAAATAAGCTTCCGTCAACTGGAATGATGTTTGAGTTATGGTAGCACCATGAAAATCAACAGCCGTTTAGATCAGCCGAGCAAGAAGTATGCAGGATTTCTGATCGGTCACGTACAGCTTCTTTCAGTTTTGCTGGCGATACTCTCTCTAGGCAGTGTCTGTGGGGGAAGTCCTGCAGCTGAGCATCGCTGGCTCCCTCTCCAACCTGTCCTTCCAGGAACTGCAGGGAGAGCAGAAGGCTGCGGCAATACTCGGGCACGAATTATTTTTGCCAGAAGGGGCTTGTTTGATTTTGAACTAACTGTTAATATATGGGGCAGTTTCAGAACTGGGTGTGTTTTACAGCACTTGGCAAATGACTGCCTAAATCACAGGTACAGTTTGCAATTGCACTGATATAAAACATTTCTCTGTTTACTCTCTTTATTCAGGATATGTATTCACAAAAAAAGATATATTTTTTCAACACAGTGAATGGTGTATTGACATTGATAAGGTGAACTTTACAGAAAGTAATTGGGTAAATGTTATTATCATTGCGTTACAGGCAGGAACTGAGTTTGCATTCGGCTGCCTAAGAGCTATGTCTACAAGGGGGAGCTGCCCGAGGCAGCCCTGTACAGCCTGTAGGGGGTAGAGAGCCTACAGTATCGACTGGAGCACGTCAGGCTCCATGGCTGTGCCTACACTGCCGAAGAGACTAGGGCTAGGGAATGAAGTCCTGGGGCTGCTGATTGTCCCTCATGCTTAATACTTGTTTTGCCCCGTGGCACTGTTTTGTGTTGTCAGGACCAGGTTTATTCACCCCATCCTCAAATGACATCCTAGGATGCTTTGCACCTTCAAGGCTTCTGCCACGCCACAGAGTGTGCAACTTATAGCCTCAATTTCATGCTGATAAAAATGTTATTTGGATGAGTTGTGATACAGCCATCGCATTATTCAAAATGCTCTGAACTGAGAATAATGTGCAATGAAACAGTGTTTATGCATTCAGGCTATGAGGCAACTACAGGGAACCAAAGGGAAAGCCTGGGCCAAACGTTATGTAGAGTGGCCAGGCAATGCCACTCAGGGCCTTGAGCTTTATTTAAGCAGTATGCATGAAGTCTGAATTGTCAGCTTAGTATGTCTGAGATGATGTAAGATGCTGTCTGGTATGAAGTGTGTTATCTGTGGTCATTTTCTAGAAGTCAAACAAAGGTGATAAAGTGGACAGGTCAAGGTGCTCACTCCTGCTTCTGAAAATAAGAGTTAAGCTGGAATGCCATGAACTGGTGTGGGAGCAAGAACTGAAATGTAAGGACCTCCAGACTCCCCATCCTTATGTGCCTTGTCTCCAGAATATTCTACACTGAAACACAGTAAAGGAAAAGAAAAACATCCAAAGAAGGTAAAATTATGGTTCTTGATGACATAGTGTTTCTGTCATCTCATGAGTTCAATGGAGAATTGCAGGAGAGCAGGACTAGTTCTGCTCTCTGGAGCCTCTGACTATTAGCAGTAGAAGTTGGACTGAATTCTGAAGTAGTAAGAAATTTAAGTCAAATGTATTACTAAAATTATGTGTTATGGATGCATGAGGGATTAAAGAGTTTAAAAATAATGATTTGCTCAAGTCAGCCTTGAGAATCAAAGCTTTGGCTTCACTGCTGTCTCAAGGTGGACTTAGTACCTCATAGGATAGTTTCACGGCTCAGTGCAACACACATAATTTGGCATTCCAAGCTGCCAACAGCATGGATTAATAAAGCATTTACAGTATCTTTAAAGTTGTTATTGCAAGTCAACTCTCATACCCTTCCTGAGTGCAGCTGTAACTGTTTGTTTCTGAATACAGAGTTTCTGCCTTTTTTTTTCTTTTTTTTTTTTTTTTAGGAAAATATCCTTGAAAAGATGTGGATAGGTGATTAAAACCAGCAGGAAATGTATAAGGAAGTTGTTGGTCGTCTAATCAGGGATTTAGAGACTCCAGCAGGGGAGAGGTATTTTATAAATTTAACACGAGGGTACGTAGTACTATCACCATTTTGCAAATCCAAGAACTGATTCAAGGTCATTATTCATAGCCCAGGAGTCTTTGTGTTTCTTTTCTTAGCTAACTGCATCATGCCCCTGTTTCCAGCAGAAGGGCAGAAAGATGCATATAAACTGAACTTCCTAGCTGGGATTATCTCATAAGGCAACCTTAAATTTTGGCAGCAAGTCAACGGTTTACAGCACATCAGCAAATGAAACATGAGGACAGTTCACGGTACTGCGATCAACTCTCTTCTCTATCAACTTCCAGCAAGCAGAGGTCAGAGTAATTATCTCCTTGTCACTTTTGGGGTCTTTGTAGCAAATGAGGCGATCAGACTGTGCTATGGAAGAGCATTATAACGCTTGAGTAGTTTCAGAACAACGTAGTTCCTTTGCAAGGCTCCCTGGCCCTGGCGCAGCAAGCTCCTGGCCTGCTCTCGGCTTGCAAGGGAATGACCTGAAGGTCGGTGTGCCTGGTTCCTCCCACTGAGCCTTTTCCAAAGTGGGAAATACCTTAGGTGCTTCCTTGCCATGCGCTCGCTGGAACAGAGTTCCAAGCCTTTCAAATGGGCGTCTGGGGAAATGAATACACTGCATATCGAACACCTATACTTCGCACAGGTTTGGGGTCTCAAGCAGAAGATGCTATAGACAGACCAATGGAGTAATTGAGAGATGTTGTATGGATAAAATTTAACTGCTAACTTCTAATGTACACATGAACATTTAGACAAATTGAGAGAAAAGGCAACGTGACTAGCTAATTATTATGAAAAATGGTATTCATGTTTTGTACAATTATGACTATATTAAGCCTATTTCAAGCAACTAATATGCAGATCTGATTCAGGAGAGATTAATTGGTGATATGAACACTTAAGCTATATAATTTACTCTGATTGAAGAGGCAATACTAAAATGTGGCATTAGCAGATGTTGGATGTATTTTTGCTCCAAATCCATTCACTGAATATGCTAGGTAAAGCTTCCCTTATTCTTAACGATTAAATACTCTAATCCCTGGATTTGACTTGCATCTGTGTTTTGTTTCTTTGAATTATTCTCCAAGTGCTGTTGCTGTAGCAATAGCCAGTTTCGTGATGAAATGAAGCGTATTCCAGATTCAGCTGTTCAGGTCTGCATGGGGGCCCTTTGGCAGGATCAGGCAGGGTGCTTATTAAAAAACACCTGATCCTTTCTGTTTAATATTCAATACCGTATTTTCTTTCTCCACAAACTCACTGGTCATCACAGGGCATGTCTCTTGGCACTCCGGTAGGTACTGTGAATTATTCACTGCCACACTTCTCACCCCAGAACAGAGAAAGTGCAATTTGTGCATCATGCTGGCCCCAGCAATTCCCTAAATCTACATTTTCTGAGATGGAAGGGAAGCTGCAAGCCACCTCCTTAATTCCATTGGCAATGAACTAGTTAACTACATTCATTTACTCAGGCTTGTAGGTTCTGATCTAGAATTTCATATGCAATGTGGATGCCCCCCAAAATTGATGTGTGAAGTAAGGGAAGAGATTGACAAATTATTAAACTGCAGTATCTCAAATACACATCATAAAAACTGACTATGATCAGAGTCCAATGGGGGGGGCAACTTTTTCTGCACAGTATAGTTCTGTTTCATTTGCTGTAAGCACAGTAATTACACCTGGATGCCAGCATACATGCTATGCAAATTTTCCTTAATACTGTAATGTCCTACAGTATTAGCAGAGCTGGATCCTATAAAAGCTGTGTCCAAAATGCTTAACTATGTGCAGTTAACAGACATTAAATTGAGCGGTCCTCTTGCTATTATAAATGACTGCTTTGCTGTCTTTGTCAGCAGAGTTGTGGCATTCATCCTGTCACTACGAATAAGATGACCATCTGCATTTCTGCAGAGTGATGGCTACCCAGAGTGAGTTCAATAAAAGAAAATTATGGCTTTGTGCTTTGCTACAGCCAATAAATCATGAGCAGGTCTTGCACTGAGGCAAAAAATGAAGAATAACATTATGTGGAAAGACTCTTTATAGGGTATCAGCTGAGCAGCCACTTGAATTGTAATACCCCCAAAATGAACATCATACAAGTGATAAGTAATGACCTGTTCATAAGGAACTGAGCACACTGGGTTGTTAGGGACACATGTCAGGGAAACACTGAAGGTACACTGGTGATCTTTGTGTGAAACAGTAAAAGCACATGAACACAAGCTACCAGGCCATTTTCTGATCAGCTTACATTTTCTTCCTTCAAAATAAATCTCTTCAGTGCTAGTTCATCATATCATTCCTCTTGCTTTCTCTGACCTGGGGTCTTCTGCAACAGCCTATTCCTTTAGCCTGAAAGACTATCTCCTGGAAATCAAAGCAGGTTATAGATGGCCTCAGGGACCCCTTGGAGGTGGTATGAGCCTTCTTTTTAGGGTTTGAATGTGTCATATTGGAGACTGGGGTTCTCTGACCAGACACATCACTGTAAAACCTCTGGTTATCTTATTTGTCAAGTAATAAAAGCCTTTCTCAGTGGTGGGAACTCTAAAATCAACTGAAAACTAAGCAGGAGTCAGGTCTCCTGAATCACTTCTTCCTAAAGGCAGTTGATTTCCTGGTTTTGTTTCCTCTTTCAGTCTACTTTGAGTTAGTGACTAAAGCTCTAATGCTTTCTTCCCAGTGTTGTGGTTTAACCCCAGCCAGCAACTAAGCACCACGCAGCTGCTCACTCACTC
>JAVJGH010000071.1:63915-79846 GCA_035590175.1 Aviceda leuphotes
GCGATAGAAGGTTTTACAGAAAAGCAGAGTGTAAGTGAAGTCTTCCTCATCCTGCTCTCTCCAGTGGCCAGCTTCTGCTGATGCATGATAAAGTTACACTGGGATGGAAATGCCATGGTGAATCAGATTGGAGCACAAATAGTAATGACTTTTGCATGCTTGCTTAAAGCCAGGCGATAGAAGGTTTTACAGAAAAGCAGAGTGTAAGTGAAGTCTTCCTCATCCTGCTCTCTCCAGTGGCCAGCTTCTGTGGCCAGTGAGAACTGCACGCATTGAATAGCTGCTGGTGGTGAGTGGACTAGATTTCCCAAACGAAAGTCTGATGGAAGCAAAACTGTGGTCTCTACCCATCCCTCCAGTGCAGGTAGCAAAACTGAGGCATGTGAAAGGCAGCGGACATTCCAGACCCCCTAAAGTGGCTCAGAGTTTGTCTGAGGACTTCTGCTGCCACAGGTCCCCCCCCCCACCTTTCTAACAAACCTGATGTCTTAGAATTGGTTCTGATGTTTTAATCTTTAAAGCAAGAAGCAGTGAAAGCAATAAAATTTAATCAACAGAGTACTTTGCTTTATCAAGTGAATGGGTAATTGCGACATTTGACATTCTTACGAGTCTCTGTTTCTTGAACATTTGCCTAATTATCTCCTCCCTTTAAAAATTCTGTTCAGATTCTAGTTTAGCAGTTCACCACATAATCAGATTCAGCTTTTCTGAAACCTTTTATTGTTGTAGTTGTTACTGTTATTGTTAGATAGTGCAGTCTCTTGGAAATGTCAAGTATGTTGTCAAATATTGTACTAATTTCAGTTTCCTTTGTCACAGCCCTGGACTTTATTAAGAAACTACATACTGTGAGTATGTCATTCCAGTAACCAGCTCCATCCTAGAGAGCAATGGGATCACTTGGATCAGAGGCCAGAGAATCTCTGTATAGTTAAAGGCACTGTCTTAAGGTGCCTTTTAACTCTATTTTCTGGGTTTCTTGGATCAGCCATTTATGGCAATGGTATCTTTGCATTCCAGAGGCATGGTTTTGGCAATGAATCTGTGTCACCTAACTGTTATTGTCAGAAGTTAGGCATTCATCAGGCTCCCTCCTAAGTTAATGGAGGAAGAAACAGCATCTCCAGGAGGCAACTTAGCCCTGATGTCTGTAATAGCTAATCTTAGGATGAGTGGAATTTCCCTCTGAAAAGCCTGCTTCTCCCAGCTGATAGAGGAAACATAGACAAAATGGCTTAGATTGGACATTCGAGGTCGAGACAGCAGCAGTTAGGTAAAACTAGGCTTGCCTGAGGGATGTGTTGTTCTGCACCTGACAAGTTTGTGCAGGTTTCAAAAGTGACAGGATTAGTGCACGGACTAGGAAATAAAAATATATCATCAATAGTTAGGAAGCTGTAAATTGCTGACGGCTGGCATGGTACTTTGGGACAGTTTCTCTACATGTTAACTCTGTTCTTGTTCTCTTCCCTAAGCATCCAGTTCTGGCTACTGTCAGAGAGAGGATTCTGGCAGGAAGGACCTTTGGTCACACCTGCCGTGACAGCTACTACATTCCTGAATTCCACCTACATCAAATATTTCTTAGTATTCACTCAGGTGTAGTCACAAGGGATAGATATTGTGTGTGCTTGGAGGATTAGTACAAGGACTGTGTATCACCTGAGTTTTCTTTCTGCTTCAAATAGTCCACAGACTATGTGCCAGCCTTCTGCGTGAAGTTGGCATTGAGTCCACAGAGTGTGAGCTGGTTTTCTGAATGGATGAGGAGGCAGGTGGCAAGCCAAAAAAAGCTAGTTTTCAAAGCCCGTGACTGAAGAATGAGACACAGATGTGTAAAGAAATATCCGTATTATAGATCTAGACAGACATTAATGAGTGTGTGTCCTAACTATCATACCAAGGTTATAAGCCCCTGTTTACGCACAAGACAAATCTAGTTTGTCTAGCTCAAACACTGGCAGTTCAAACTCCCTCTTAATTACAAGATTTATGCCTTTGCCTTTATCCAAAGGGCTGATCTAAAGGAATGAAAGAGTAGTTCAGTCTCTTAACTCCCCTTGCTTCTTGTTCTCATTAACATAAAGGTAAAGGTGCCAGTTCGAGTTGGTCAGACATTTTTATAATTAAAGCTTTAAAAATTAATAGCGAGGCAAATGTCTTACACTTTGGCACCTTTGTTGCTCCATCAAATATTGTTTATGATCTTCAGAGTGAAATGAATGCCGTGGTGTGCTGAAATACTTCAGATAGTTTGTCCTCGGGGTTTCCTCCTCTTGATCTCCATTTTTGTTTTAAAAAATGGCTTTCCTGTGTTACAACGGTTTGTGAAGTTCTGGCAGCGTCACACAGTAGTTCAGAGATTAGTCTTGAGTCACCCACAGGATATGAAGTTGCGGGTGTATGTTATGCGTGGCTGGAACTCCTCTGAAGCTGCCAGCATCTCTGCCACTTTGTCCCAGGGCCAGTTGAGAGTAAGGATGGCTCTTTTAGTGTATTGGTGGCAGGGCACCTGGAGCTTTTCATTCATTCAGAACCTGATTTTCCTCCTTACCAGCCTATCAGAGTGATTTCACGTTGAGGCTTGTCTCACAGCTTCCAGTTTATTCCAATTTATCTTTAAAAAGACCAGGAAGCATTTTGGTCCCACTGAATTTGTCAGGAAGAATCTCAAAGGTACTCCAAGTGGGGCTACAAAGACCTTTTCTCTTGCAGCTCTGACCTCGTAGGTGACCGTGTCCTTCCCCTCTTCCTCCCCCTGCCTCCTTTTCAAATACACTCACGTTTCCTTGCAGGCATTTCACCCCCTCGGCGGTCCCACAAAGGCTTCACGTGCCCTGCGCTCCGCCGGCCGGGAGGTGCCCACTGGGTGGTGGCTTGTGCCAGAGTAGTCTGCTGGCCACCTGGCGCGGCGCGTCCTGGGGGTGGGACGTCCTTCTTCAGGGAGAGGCAAAGAAGCGCGGCTGCCCTTGCACACAGAGATCAGCAATTTCCTTACCCGTGGCTTTAGCGCTCCTTCATTGCCTGCCTACTGAGACTGACAGTTCAGGTTACCGTGTACGCTCAGAGAGATCTGGAAAGAACATAACCAGTGCCCTGTGCCTCGGAAGTTACTCCTTTTACAGCACCGATTCTGCTAGATAGGCATACACCAGTTATGTGGAGAAAATAAATGTTTGTTTTGAGAATACAACATCGTAGAATAGATTTAATTTCGTTGTAATGTTATCAACATTGATAGCAAATATCTTCAAGGCAGAACAGAAGGGTAATGTATTTCTTCTTTTTCTCTTATCAGCTTCATAATATTTTCCCTTCTATTTGATCCTGCTGCTATAGACTGAGAACCTTTGTGCAAAGCACAAAGACAGCTCTCATCAGATTACTCAGTGCCTAGCAAAACTGGATTTTAATGGGCACTTGATGTCATGTTGGAAAAATATTATTTTGTGCTGCACCATGGCAACATTATTTTCACATTCAAAGCCTTGAAAAAAATGTGCTTGCTTGCTGATTGGATCAAAAACTGGATCTCACTTTTAGAAGAACTATGAATCTTTTAATAACGTCCTACTGAAAGCATTGATTACGGTTATATGTCCGGCAAAGCTAGTATACCTTTTCGAATTAAAACAAATAACGAATCTCTCTTGAGCCACACTCCTTTGAAGTAGCACAGGTAACCCTGTTCACATGATACCTTTTGGATAGTATGTTTCCGCTATGTTCCACCTAGGAAGTGAAATGGAATCAAAAGGAAAATCCTCTGGAGTAAGTACAAAAAAATCCCCACGGCTTTTGTGGCTGGGCCTACCAAGCAGTGCAGAGGCACGGCATGAATGCCCTTACCTGAAAGTACCCTGGACGCTGAGGGCAATTCTGCAAGTGGACAGGATTCAGAGGAATTCACAACACCCTTCTGTTTCAAAGCCTTCATTAAAACAAATAATTTTCTGCTTACCTGTGGCATTTCTGCAGTTTTTCAGAAGAGCATTCATATTTATACTAACCTCCTGGGAGGAAATGCAGCTCCATTCAAGAGCCAGGAAAAGGTATAGGCCACCATTTATGTCTCACTTAAAGTTTTGTTTTGAAGGCTTAAGTGCAGTTTTCTACGCGGAGATGAATTTCATTCTCCAGTAGTTCTAAGTATGCAGTTAAAATTGGCTATATGTCACACTGAAGGGACAGCTCATCTCATGGTCCTTGTGATACATACAACATGGTCCTTTCACACATACAATACCTATAAAATGCCTTTCTAAGAATTCAGAACAATTGTTGAATTTGAGATTAATCCAGCAAATTATGTTGGCTGAAACAAACTAACTAACTAACTAAAAACAAGAGATGGAAATGTTGACAAGAATAATTCTGATATTTTCCAAACACGAATACTTCAACATTAGAGATTTGATTCAGAAAGTAGCTTAGGTATCACTTGCAACAATAAAGAAGGGGGCATATCTTCCTTTTCTCCATTAATAGCCCATATTCTGGTGGTTCTTTCTTGGGCTTTAGATGAGAATTTTTTAAATCCATTTTTAAATCCATTAAATTTTAAGTTTATTGCAGCAGAAAAGAGAGGCCAGATAGCTTGCTTTACAAGTAAGACCTGAAACCACCCAGAATGATTCTCACTGTCCCTCTCTTGTCAAACAAATTTTTGAATATGCTCTATATTACGGATAATTTTCAAATTTAAAACAAATAGTTTAGTGTTGAGTCAAAATAATTTTTTCCATTTTTTGATTTGGTGCCTGAGCCAGAAAAAGTGGATATTTTGGGGTTTTATTCATGACTGGGAAAAGCTTCAGAAGAATTTGCTTTTGGTAGTGTACATATTATAATGTGCACTATTAAGTGCTAGAGCTTTAAGCAGGTTAAACAGTAGTTTAAATAGAGTATATTATGCAGACATAGCTATTTCAGCTGCAAACTCCCACCAAAGGTAAAATTGATGTAAAATCTTACAGACTTTTAATTAATAAGATATAGCTAAATCACCTTAATGAATTGCGGGGGTAACAGACCTGGCCTGTAAGAATCTTTTGTGAATAATTTTCCAGTTTTCCAGGTACCTGGACACAGTAAACAAACCGAGAAATGGGCCTGTTAAAATAATTAAGACAAATCAAGCACTGAATAGCCCTCAGCTCCAAGTTCTGTGAAAATCCTGTCATTAAAACAACAGGCTGGAGGGAGAACCATTAATATGTAAATAGCTGGTCATCCTCTGCTGCAGCTGTAGCCCCTTTTCTGGCTATGGCAAGAATAAGATAGAATTCAGTGCCTGAGAAATGGATCTGGTGATGATAATTATTGGAAACCAGAAGTGCTATTTCCTTTTTTAAAATCCTGCTGTGTGGTAACTTTTTGCAGGTTCCCAAGAAGTATTCCTTTTCGTACAGAACTCTAACTTTGGATGAATTCTTTGGATTTATCTTTGGATTCTTATCAGGAATGTATCCTGGAAGATCCCCAAAAGTGTGTTCCTTAATATTGGCCAATTTTCCCTCTGCCTCCAGAATTTACAATGCTCCTCGTTCCAGCTAGTCTATTATGTTTAAAATCAAACTTCTTCTAGAATTTTGGGTAGCATGTGATGTCCCAGTTGTCTTACATGACTTCCCCACATACAAGTTATCCTCTTTTTAACAGTTGTATCAGCTACCTTAGATGAAGTTTACTATATACCAGCTTCTCCTTCCCTGCCTGTCACTCTCAGAAAACAACATTAAGGGCTTCTGCTTGAATTGTTACCATTCCATTGGGTTGCTAAGCACATTTTAAATGTAGGCTATAATTTCTTTCTTCGCTTTCTTTCTCCCTCCTCCTTTTTCTTCCCTTTGTCTCCAAGACCGTTTGTGATACATTTGTGGAGTTGTTCTTCAGCTTCATTAGAGCATTGATTTTTTTTGGTTAATTTATCTAATTCCCAGTCAAATGAGGACATGGTTCTTGTAAATCATTTAGTTTCTCATTAATCTCTTCCAGTGCTGGCTCTGTTTTTTCAGCTGTCTTCCTATTTATTATCTCTAGCGGAAAATATCCAGTGTTCCCATCACTTGTCACAAGTAATGTCACGGTTGCTGTGGATCCATTGGCCTGAATAATCAACATGATTTTTTTTATTAGAAATCAAAATATTTGCTGCTGCTGTAGAAACCCACATCTTAAATTCCATGCAAGGAAGTTCACTAAATGAGATGCAATAAACAGAAGATCTAAAGCCTGCCCTGTTACTTTGCACCAAACGTTATTCATTAGTTTTTCTCTAACAAAAGCTGTAGAATTTTAAGATGCTGTTTAGAAGAGGAGAAATCCTGAGAGCTGCATCCTTGATACCTCTCTGGCAGAGATCCCATTGAGATGAGAGGAATAAGGACTTCAGCATTCACTTGAGAGATGCAAGTATCAGCTTAGTCAAACCCACAGATAAAGAATTCTCTGCTGCTATCCTCGACTATAAAACAGTGGTATCACATCAGACTTACAGGCTGCTTATAGGTGGATTGGCAGGCCAGGCAGGGTGCCTGCTCATATTGCAAATTAGCAGAAAACAATTTTCTCCTGAAATGAAGAAGAGCTTTTCAATAGGTGGTATTCCCCCTTCCAGGCCAGCACCAAACGGTGCCCCTGCAGGATAGGAAAGAGGCTAAATTCCCTACTGAAGGGAAGGGTTGTCACTGCCCATAGCTGTTACGTTCTATTGTTGAGGTAGAACAGGACTTAATTTTAATGTTCACTGGCCAAATCTATCCTTCAGCTGAATGAGAAGAGTAGACTTTTGTGTCTCCTTACATTGCTCTGTACTATATGACAGCTTTTCAAAGTGGCTTTCACTGCATTTCAGACATGTTTGTAGCTTGTTTCTGTATAAGCATATATACACTTTGTCATCTTTAGACCATTAATCTCAGCCACTGTTATTATCTTATTTTGAAAAGAGACAGATTTTGCCGATAGACTCCTTGGTGTCACTCCTCCTGACTTTTTCCATTGGCTTTGTGTAATAGTTGCTGAAAACAACTTCAATGCCATGGTTATTTTAGTTGCCATTCAGTGACTCATCTTCCTCTGGCTGTAATGAGATTTAAGGAGCATTTAATGTTCTCTGCCATGTACGGGTCAGTTATTTAGCCAATAGAATGATAAGCATCTTAGACTTACTATAGATAGAGACATTAGGCTGATAGAAAGGATTAAAACATGTACACATTTCGTATTTGAGACAGCAAATAATAAATACTGCCTCTTCAGAAGTCCTACGTAGCGAAGATCAGGCCACAGTGTTTCTTCATGTGGTAAAAATATCAGAGGAGATGGAAAAAATTGGTAAAGCTTTGTTTGTAAAGTATGCACCGGTTAAATTGCTGCCCCTTGCTGATCAGTCTAATCCTTTTAATGAGGCTAGGTAAGCAAAAAGGAGGCAGTAATGATGCTGATGACTCAGAGATTTCTCTCTGTGAAAGAAAACAAGCAGAAGCTGGTTGTCTAAACAACGCAGTACAGTGACTCTCCAGGTGTCCTTTTCACCTGTGAAATGGTTGCTGCATGGCAAGCTAACCAAACTCAGAGGCTCCCAGTGCCCCTGGGTACAAATGCTAGAATGCAAATCAGTATATGGTAAGAATGTGAGATTTGTTATGTTTCAGCCACCCTTTGGCTTGCAGTATGCATTTTTCTTAAGCCTGGATTTGTGTTGGTCCTTTGTGTTTAAAGAATGATGCAGCAGCACAGCAGCTCAGAGGCTGGGACCAGCACACAAGGACACTGGGGCACTTTGTGCTGCTCTGACGGATGGGATTTAATCCATCTTTCTTGATGAAACTGCCCTGATCCGAGGAAAAGGGATGATACTTCTTTTACACCCCCTCATTGTGTTTTTTGTAAAATAATTATAGATTGGGGGGGGGTATGCTTTGTATTCAGTGTTTCCCCGTGGAAAGTCCTGGGACACTATCCCTTCACCAATGTTGATTTCACTGTTTATTGCATGTTACTTTTCACTGCGAAATTCGTAGTCACTTCTATTGACCTGGGACTGCAGACGACCTGGGGAGAATCCTGACCACTAGGTGACAGAGTCAGGTTACTTTCCTTCACCCAGTGAGTTTTTAATTTTTCATGCAGAGTGAAGCAGACTCAGCCAGAGAAATGGCAAGGACTTCTTGCCTCATAAAATAGCCAAACACTTGTGGTAAGAGCAGTTTTTTGGAGAGGCCAGTTGGATCCCATCCAGTGGAAGATGGCTTTGAATGTGTGTTTTCTGCCATTTCATTTGCTGAATTTACCACCAGGTTGTGGTACAAAAAGGGGAGCAGTAGTTCATCTGTTAGCTGTGCTTCAAAAGGCAGGAGTAACAATTTTCCTTTAGGTGTGCTGACAGACCACCACCTGGATCACCCATCAACTGGAACACCAACTGCTGGAACCCAGCAGGGCTTGGCACTCAGTTGCCAAGTGATGTTAAGTATCTGTGTGCATGGCTTGAAGTACTTTAGATACTTGGGGAACACTCACGTTTACACTTGAGTCCCTTGAGGGACTTGAGGATTTACATGCCAACTGGGGAAGGAGGCAGCCAGCAGTTTTATGTACCTCAGCTTCAGGGTTGGGTGGTAAATACAGAGACAAGTGAAATGTAGAAGCCCTAGCCTTTTTGTGCATCTGGTACTTAGGAGCTTTATCACTTGAACAACATGGCCTTCTGCCATTACAACCTCATGCCAAGGAAACTACAGTAATGTATGTTTGGTGCCAGCTGTACGAGTTACACAAAGAAAACTAGTTAGAGGAAAGTTTAGAAAATGTGAATGATTTCTGTAGGGGATTTTTTTTTCACCTGCAAGGCTTAATTAGTAGGTCTCCAGACTGTAACAGTGAAGTGCTTGAAAACATGTTGGATTGCATTGAAACACGTGCTTTTTATGGGATGCTTTCATATGCAAGTTTTGATGATATAGCAAAGTTGTTGAAAAATCCAGCAGCACTTCCTCAAACAGCTCCAGCTCATGCACACTGTTTTGGATATCAGAACCCACTTCATTGCAGGCCAGAAAGTTGCACATTTGACTTCTTTTTCTTCATACAGTCCTTACAACAGTTTTATTTTTTCATTTGTCACTATAGAAATCTACATGACCTTTACTATAATCTTGGATAGTTGTAGGAGGCTCAAAACAATGTATGTTCAAATGTACAAGGTAGGTGAGAATGTCACATGCAGTACAGAACATCTCTGTGCTTTGCCTGTGGAGCTGTTAGCCTGCTCTGCACAAGAAAGCAGAACAGAGCACAGTGCATTTCACAATGCATAAGGCTAGCTGAGCACTTGGTAATATTTTTCACTTTCTATCTATACACTATAAAGCAAGAATGTTAGTATATGTATTTCTAGGCAACTGTGCATTTTTGCACGTTGGTAAATACCGTAATTCTCTTCTGCTTGCCAAGAAGTGCTATCTACGAGCGTGGGGCTTCAAAGGAGGCCATTTAAAAACATAATTTTCCAATCTGGATTGGCACTTACATGCCTCCGTAAAAGCGAGTCATTGAGACTGCAATTTTGAAATCCTGCTAAAAAAGGCAGTATCTCTCTCCTGACATGTCTATGCACTTACTGCTGGAAACCAGTTAAACCAAGGGAATATTTATAGCACCAGTGAGAGAATAAAGCTGGTCCCTTAACCGTGACACAACCCATTTCAGTACTGTCAGCTGTCGCCTTTCTTAGATGAACATCAGAAAGCAAGTTCAATTCAATGGTGGCTTCATGCTGCTCTCTGCTGCTAGCTGAAGCTTCAGTCAGTGTCAGTGTGAGTCGGTTATTAAACCCTTTTGTCTGTACTGGCTGCAGCTCCTGCTCTTGATCCCTGATCTCTTGCATCTAACAACCACTTGCCCACTTGATTATGTAATGCTTCATGGAAGTTTTCTAGTCCATCTGTGTGCTGGAGATTTTAAGTATATGCTAATTTTATTGTAAATTATTGACAAGTTGAATACGGAAAGATCTGTTTGTATAATGCTTTTGATACCAGAGAAATCTGATCAGACTTTTTCCATCAAGGAAGCCTCTCGTCCTGTTTTCCCCTCTTTGTTTCCTTCATTGTGAATGTCTTCTGCTTGGTAAATGGTCTGAGAAACTAAGAACTAGCCCCCACAGTGTTCATAGCTGCAAATACATGAGAGGTATAATCAAGTTTAGGCGGCTCAGGCTGGCTCGTTATGTTGGTGTCTGCACGTTTGGCTCTGTGGTGACTATCACAGATTCCTTCCCTGCAGGTTAGGATGGGGACGCCCAGTGAACACCTTCTGAGACATGCTCAAGAGAGCCCAAAGAACAGTGTTGAAGGCAGTTGGATATCATTAATCAAAACCATAAGTGAATTTCCTAAGCTAAACCTAGCAGCAATCCTTTGACCTTTCAGTTATTGTGGACTGTTATTAGGATTATTTTTAGGCTGTTGTTAGGATGATTGTCATTACAGTTAAGGGCCCCAAGCTCTTTTCCTCCTAAAAGGGTGTGTTCTTTTTATTTTAGATTAAGGAAATCACAGACCTGCCAAATCTCACGATTGCCCAAGAGGCTCCTGCCATGGAGTCACTTCTCATTTTCCTCGCCTGCCTGTCCTTTGTCTTAGCCACCCAACACATAACACTCTGCCCTTTCTGCTGCTTTGTGGAACCTGGCGATGCAGGATGTGCATGACCAGTGTGAGCTGTAATCTGCCAGTAGTGGCACCTGGTGCGTGGGTTAGTGGAGGGGCAAGGCTGTGGTGCTACCACGAAGCACAGATAGGCCCTCTCAGTGATATCCAGTATTCGAAAGAGACTTCCAGAACTTCTTCAGCAGGAGCCTTTTGCCAAGGTCCCTCCCTGTCACAGGCTTACCAGATGCGCTCCTCTACCACCTGCTGAAGGCACTTAGACTTAAATATTGTAAAAGAAGCAGTTTGCAAAGACTGCAGAAAACCGAGCCCAATCCTATTTTCTTCAGTGAAGGCTATGTGAATACCTTCCTTAATAGCCAGAAGTGACTCTGATACCAATGCACAGAAAACGTGTACTTTGGCTGCATAAATCACAGAATTTGAGAATATTACTAGTGTTCCCTGTGCCGACCCCTGTTGATTATCTGTGCTGTAGAGAATATAGTTTTTATTTCCCTCCTGCAAACTGATTTTGTACATACTTGAGTGACATATGAATTTAAAAAAAATTTTTTTGATTTATTTTTTTCAGGTCCAGAGGCTGTAGTGCTGAGACTGTGAGTTCCTCCAGTTAGCTGCTAGAAATTAAATCCAAGTTCTTTGATTCATGACCATGTCTCTTTCCCATTATGCCTGAGCACTGATACCCTAAACACTGAATTCTGGGAAACTGATTTTGAAAATCACAGTCTTGGCCTCTCCATCTATGTGCACATTCCCAATGGGTTCTATGTCCTTATGTGCTCTGAACGAGTATATCTGTTTAGGGATTCTTGTCTGATATTTCTGGGACTTGGAATTTGCTCTTTCAGATTCTCTTGGCAGAGAGACCTGAACTTGACCCTCTGCCTGCTTCCTTTGGCCTTTAGCCTTTGCAGTGGTATGTTCTTCTTTCCTGAGACCTGTCTTCTTCTCAGTGTCTGGGAGAATGCCGTGACTTTTCCCATCCTTTGCCCTCTGGTTTTACAGGGACTCTGACCTGATTGTGATCTGCACAGGTCACTGATATTGCAGGGAATGGGATTTCTGAGGAATCTTGCTCTTGATGTTCTTTTTCTTTTTCCGTTTCCTTTTCCAAGTATCCAACTTAGCACCTTTGCTTTTCACTTAGCCTTGATTTAAGATCTCATGCAACCTCACACTTTGCCCACTTCAAAGCATTTCTTCTACCTGCTGATATTAAACCAATTCCAAATGTCTTGCAGAGCCCTGATTCAGTTGTAACATTACGAACATATCGATATGGAGAACATTTCCTGAAGAGGAATCAAAACAAGAGAGTTAGATACTGTCTTATTATTGTTTAAAAAAACCCTAAATGTTCACATCCAGCACTTGGGCATAGATAGCTGGAGCTGAAAATGTCCTTGTTAGATTAAACATTGTGGAAAAAGTTCGTATGAGGTCACTAATGACTTCAAAATACAACATTTAATTTTCATCTCCCTTTCTCTTGAAAAAAAAAAAAAAAAAAATTGGTGATCTAAACTGTGATGATCTGAACTCCTTCAGTAAAAGTTTTACAGATTTCCTGAGCAGTGCCAGATGACTTCCACTGTTGGAAAAAGTTCTAGTTCCATCACACCTAAATATATACCTATTCCCTTTCAGAGAACTTTTTGAAAATAAGTCCTCTTGACCAAGTTTCAATTATTGAAATTGCTTCAGTCTCAGTGAGGAGACTCACTGAGCTCAGAGTGAGGTCAGAGCCCTTCTTCTGGTAGAAAAGTACAACTGTAAGTGTACTGTGAAGCCTAAGATGCCTCCAAGGTCGGCTTCCCTCTCTGACTGCCAATGGGTTCAACACAAAGCCATCCGGAGGGCTTTCCAGGTGGCAATTAGTGTGGTGATTTGGCCTTAAGACAGGCTTCTGCTGCACAGTACAGTAAAGATTGTGTATGAGCAGTGGCTGTGTCTCTAATGCTCGCTAAAGCAGGCCAGGGAGCATTCTCTGCCTTTAGGCCAGGTAGTGTAGCTTAGCTCATGTTCACATGGCTAAATTCTCTTTCCCTCTTCAAACATGATGACTGAGCCCAAATGGCTTAATAAGGAGATGCCAATCCTGTTGCACCCCCAAAACTGAGCCCAGGTAGGATGTGGGAGAGTGGGGGTCAGTGTGGGTGAGAACTGGGCTGGGAGCATGCTAACACCTAAATGGCATTGATGATCATGGACCAGAATGCAGGTCAGTACCTGCCCTTGCTTAGGTTACAGTATATAGTTATTGTGATTGGACTTCCTGGGTATTTTAAGTTCCAGTGTTACACATCGTAATGATGATTACTGTGATGGCAGGGTCATAATGATGACAATTATCAACAGGGCTGACCAGCAAGGAAAACAACCTTTGCTGTTAATGGCTAGCCATTTCCAGCAATAGTAAAGAAACTTTGTGAAGAAGATGTGTGAATACTTACTCCACTTACTCCATTGGCTTTGAATTGGTTTAATATTCTGTGACTATGAATGTATAAGTGGGGTAAGATTAGAAAACCTTTGCTCCCTCAAGGGAAAAAAAATTATGACCACATGGTGCCTTTGCCTTAGAAGCATTGCCCCACTTTCAATCCTAAGTAACTTCTTTTTGGACCAAAATAGTTTATTCCCATGGAAACTCTGCATTTGCATGCTGCTGTTCAGAACCAAGTCCTTTCAGGCTTGTGCCTTGAGGTACTGTGTCCTGTAAAATTCGATCATGACATAATCCTGTGCTTCACTACAAGCCTCTCTTTTCACTCCTAAAAATACATGTTTTCCAGCTCAATTATAAGATGACCCAACAAATACATCTCCTGTAACCTCATCTGTTTGTTTAATTGTCAGTGCAGTCCAGCAACAAATGTCAGAAATTTCAGTCTTTCACTTCCAGTTGCAGAGGAAAGAAGCAGAAGTTCAACACATGGCATGTCAGCGATGGACAGAGAAGCATAGGCCTAATTAGCATTTCCTAGGTGATTTTCATCCAGTTCATTTTTTTATATCTTGACAGGACAGTACTGTTTTCATAGGTCTCTGATCTGAAAGTCTTAAGTGTCAAAATGGATCAGTGTTCTCTTCCTCTGTGTTGTGACTGTTAATCTTAATTTATTTTTCTGCTTTTAGAAGAATAATGATCATTTACTCACTTGGGTCAAAATATAAAGGCATCTGCAAATTCCAGGTCATATTTTTTCCTGGAAATTTCCAGTTAAAATGCTTTCTGATAAACAATGAAGTTGATAATATCTTTGAAATATGGGGCAGGTGGGTAGTAATATTTGATCGTTTGGAGGTAAGTTTTATTTATCTAGGAAAAGGTATGAAAAAAGAGCTTATTATGGTACAGCTTTGTGTGTGATTGTCTTTGGCCGCAATCCTGCAACTTGATCTTTGCAGAGGGACTTCTCTGAGCGCTGTATAGAGGCATTTGAGGTGATGGAGGTTGTTTCTGTGTTATGCAAGCAAAGTCAACACGTAGACCTCTGGGCTACTGCTGGCCTACACTCACACATGCAGATGGTCCAGAGATGCTAGCCCAGTGCTCTGCAGAGCCCTCGATCAAGCAGTACTGCCAAAGAGCCACTGGTTATGATCAGCTGCAAAAGGGTTCACTGACGTGAGAGACAGACTAAAAAGATTGGGAGTCAGTGGTCTACAATGTGCCATACTGAAGACTTTTGTAACACTTTCAATTCCCAGATGAGTTGTTCACAGGAATGGCCAAAGTGTTGTCAAATGCGTGGGGATAGTCCCGCAAAGGGGTTTGTCTTTGACATGGACCTCCGCAGCCAGAAAACAAAGGTCCCTCCTCTACTCTCCATCCATACACAGAGGCTGTACAGTTCAGTCACAGCTAATAAGCAGCAAGTAGCACGTAACAAGGACTAGTTCTTTCTGACATGGGGGAGGCTCCTGACAGGCTTGTTCGGAGACTGATGAATTGGTCTCTGAATTCAGCCTGCCCCTGAAGAGAGAAGAGGACAGGAGGGTGCCCCAGTGGGAAACTGCAGAGCACAGTCCCGGTGGTGAACCTGAGCTGGATGCGGTGAGCAGTATAGCTGAAGGAGTAGAGAAAGGCAACCTTGCCCACAATCCTTCATCTGTAGCTAGACTGCTAATTTCCTTTCATCAGAGATAGCTCTACTCAGGCTGTGGCCGAGTAAGGGAACGTGACAGGTGATAACAACTTATCACCCATTTGGTGAAGTTGCTTGAACAGTGTGTTTGCAGTTAAGGCTAAGTCAGTTGCTAAGAAAAGAGCTACACTGGTTTAAGCTCTCATAGTACCTTTGCTGTTTGCTACCCTCCCTCTGGCAGCAGTTACTATTGCTGCAGGAGACCTGGCAGAAAGAAATGTGTACTTGTGCATCCGCCGTTCCCGTTCACAGTCTGTCATCTTAGTGAAAACCTACGTTCTTTGGTATTGCAACCTATCAGGTGCATTGGGAGATAATATGATTTTGTTTTAAACTTGGTGAGCAGGGTTTAAACTAACACACTTCATGCTTAAATTAACTTAAATTTTAAAAGACTTCAAATTAATTGAAAATCATGCTTTTGGTTAAACTTCATTGTGAAGCTAAATTCTCAAGTTCGTATCTGAATACTCAGCAATGTGAATAGTTGTGGAGAGTTTTTTCCTTTATCATGGAATTATGAATTTGTTGCAGACAGAAGTACCAGATTTTGGTACTGTGCCATCATATATGTATGTTGCTTGAGTCTTTATTACACCAGATCAAATGCTTCTCTGCAAACTGTGAAAATGAAATCCAAGAAAATTGCCTTCATTAAGGTATAAATGAAACCATTTTCTGTACTTACAAAGACATTCCCAACCTTCTTTTGGCATAAAACGTGTCTTTTACAGCCTATCTTGGCACACACATCTCCTGCCTCCCAATTATGAATGCCTTGGGGTGACCAAGTAAGCAATAATTCCAGCTGCTCCTGACAGAAGAAGACACTGCTGCACTGCATTATTTTTCTGATTAATGTATCTTCCCAATAAGCTGAAACAGGCTTTGCATCAGCAACATCTGCAACAACAGGGACTTAGAAAGTGGGTCAGGTATATTGATGGATTGGAGAAGGAGAATGGATGAAGGAGGGTGTGTGTGAGCACGTGTATAAATGTGGATCTGCTTTCATCTTCATATTTTCCTCCAAACACTGTGCTAATTGATTCAGGTCCTCTGGTGGTAGCCATTGAGGGAGCTTTCAGTATAAAG
>JAVJGH010000071.1:93507-115395 GCA_035590175.1 Aviceda leuphotes
GGTTTGTTTTTTTTTTTTTTGTTGAAGTAAATGATCTCTAAAGTAAATGATCTCTAAAGAGTGGTGCTCCCCCCCCACCAGGCACCAGTCTAGAACAGGCATGGCCATACAGTGATTTGCTTTGGAGCAAAAGGTCTTGGGAAGGGAGAAGTTAATCCTGCTTTATAAATGTGTTATCAAATTAACTTGTTTACCTGCATTAGCAGGAAGGCCTTGGATCATTATGTAATGAAAAATAAAATTTGATCGTACGTTTCTGAAAGTGGGCAATGTGGAAGTCCTATGGCTAGTACAATAATGAGACTTCTGGAGAAGCTTAGAAAATGCAGAGACTAAATTGTGATATGCCTAGGCTTTGGGTATACCATTATTTGCAAGGTTAAGAAATGAGGAATTCCACGGTCTTGTGAGTGGAAACTGGTTGTGAAGCCAGAAAATAGTAGAAGTGTGTAAAAGACAGCAGATGACTGTCCCCTCTCCCACAAGATTAATATTCTTAATAAGAATTTCTCCACTTACCCCAAATTGGGAATCTCTCATGAAAACAGTCAAAAAGGCTTGGACCTAGTATATTTTAGTTTTACCCTAAGCGTGGATGAGACACTAAAAAAGTTTTTACTCCCAGGTTGAGAAAGTCTCCTAGCTTGTCTCCCAGAATTTCAGTGTCTTGCATTCATGGGTGACCCAAGTCATTAGCACTCTATTGGTGGAAAAACTCCAAACAAAAGAATATATTTGAAAGAAAACTGCAGAAAATTAGTATTTTAAGAACAATGGCTCCCTTTTGCTTGATTTGATATAAATTGAATGAGCGTTGTAAAGTTACATGACAATTCTAGTGTACAGTAAGTATGTTCCGGTGTTCATAGTAGTTTAAAGCTGTACTGTGCAAGTAACAACAGCTGTACTATGTGAGTAGCAGTACTGTATGAGTGACAGCAGCTGCAAAAGTGATTTGCTGCAGACGCAGCTTATCTTAATATCCTCTGCCAAGATGACACCAAAGAAAAGCTTTTAGTGGTCACTAAGACCAAGATCCTGGTGTTCCCTTTGGCTGGGTAGTAGTGTTCTTGTTCAAAGATTGCCTGAAGTATGCTACTGAAAGTCTTAATTTCCTTCCAAAACCATTGGCTTGTGTTGGTAAGATAGAATGTATCTAGTGATAATACGATCTCCACCCTCGTTGCTGCAGATTTTTCCAGTCTCTGCCTTATTCACAAGTAGCATCTGTAACTTCTGCCTACTCTATCTCTCATGAGGAATTTTTTACTCTCCCTGTTCTGTCTTCCCTTTACCTTTGGTGATTTGCTGTGTTTTCTACCAGGTCCTGTCTGGTGGATGAACTTCATATGAGTGGAATGGTGGAGGAAGTTGGGCTGCATTGTAAACTTTTCTGTGGGTGTTGATTGTTGCTTTATTCGTGAATTCAGGTGGTTTGGGATCTGGGGAAAGATTTTGCTCTTGTTATCTTGAGCTGAGAAATGGGGATCTTTGGTTCTTGAGGCGAGAAGTTCTTTGTTGCCTGCTGAAAGCTTTTTTTCCTAGCAAGTGTGACTCTACAGTGAAAACCAGAGCTTCTGGGCTGGTATGTGCAGTTCTCCTTTCAGTACTGATTTTTTGTGCTCTTAGGTTTTAAGGTTATAGGGGAAAACGTCTAGGAGACAAAGACTGAAGTCACCTGCCTGCTGCAGCAGTAGCATTGTGTTTGCTTTGCACAGCTGGAGCAGCTGGCAAAGTGGACACAGTTGGAGTGGAGACTTGAATGTGTATAGAGTAACCCTTGCAGTGGCTGTTGTGGTGAATGCAGTGGGAGCTCATGGGGGGATGACATCGGTTTTTTGTTTGGTTTGATTGTTTTTTTTTTTTTGTGGTGTTTTGTTGTTGTTGTTGGGTTTTTATTTGTTCTTTTCATTTTTAAGCACCCTTAATGTATCTGAAAGTGAGCACTTATGAGGTTCATCTTGCTTGTTCCTAATTAAGCCTAATTTCTCTCAGACATTATCACTGCTGTCCATAAGGGCAGCCTTAATGACTGTGCAGAAGAGGATTTTCTAGGCTATTCTTCCACTAATAAAAAAGGTAGCAAAATCCCATTAATGAGAGGGGGCCAAGTTGTAGATCCCTACTCCTAGCTGCAGAAATGGATCTTGACTGTCTGTATCCTTCAGTCGTTTGGCATCAGGGTCATGTTCAAAGGTTGTTTTGGCATGGAGAAAGCCTGGAGAATTCTGTATTTGGAGGGGAAAAAAAAAAAAAAAAAAAAGGTGAGATATTCCCTTGTAGGGGATAAAGGCCGAGTCTGTTAAGCAGAGTCTCAAGCAAGTTACTAGCTCATCAAGTACAACAAACGGAGTCAGAGCTGAAAACCACAAGGGTAAGGGAGCAGGCAGCATTTATGCAATATGCTGCTTTTTAACTTCTGAATTGCTGGCTGCTTGGTGTGTATATGGTATGTTTGGGGTGTTATGTGGTTTGTGTCTGCCAGCAGACTGGGGAGATGAGTCAGTAAACATTTATTTCGTGTAAGATGTTGCTGTGTTGCCATCTCAAACAGGTGTAACGTGAAGCATGGTAAAACATACTGGAAGTTAGGGTGACTTTCAGGCACTGGTAATGTGACACTGTTTAGTATTTTGGTCAGAGCAGAGGGATAGGATCTCTCCTGTGTCTTAAAATCTGATCTGATAAAAAAGATACTAGGATCTTTGCTAATATCACTTCATCAAAGGAAGGGAAACATAAGTTTGCAAGAAACGAAGTTTGCATCAAATAAAGCCATTCTGTGTGAGTGGATTAATTGTGCTTTAAAATGAATAAGAATTTTCTTGGCAGTTAATGAACGTTTAGCGAAGGAGCTTAATTTGACATTTGAGAAGTTCAATAAATAATTTTTCTTTCTTGATTAAGGCATCTTTTAAGCTGTCACTTATACAACCAAGAATTGTCACTTTTTAATGCATTGGGAGATCTTGTTGCATACTGATTCAGCTATTATTGCCTATTAAAGAGTTTAGATTTCATGTGCCTTAATTTCCCTGCCCTTGATTATTTTAAGCAGCCTGCTGCTTTAAAGACCATTTGTATTTCCATAAGCATTTATTGCATGTTTGAGACAGAATACATGGACACATTGAAATACATGAATACATGTCTTTGTATTTCTCCGACTCTCCTTCCCCCCCTCCGTCAGATTTGCAATAGTCAGTCCTAATGCTCATCCCAAATATTTACAAAAAAATACCTCTTCAGGCTTTGCAAAAATCAGATGTTAAATTTCTTATGGACTTTTTTGCTTTTTCTCCTGTCACAATGACACAAACTGCAGAGGTTGTTGGAGGTGGTTGTTTGTAAAGCATTGATCACTCAAGGATACTCAGCAGGACCTGGCTAAATTGGGGCCATTTACCCCCTTTTTTGTTCTCCCACCTGTGCACACAAGTTATCTTACTTTAACATTAGTGGGGTTTATACATGTGCAATGAGGGAATAATAAATTTATATACAAATGGTTGTTGCTTTGTGGCATGTCAGTGGAGGTTGTTTTTGTTGATGATTATTGTCAGGGCTAGTCTAAGGGTAGTAAAAGGTGGCTTTGACCTGGTTAAAATGGATGTATATCCATCTCTATTACTGTTTCTTGAGTATATGTGATCTTGATTTTTTTTTTAATGAAAAATTTGTCAAGCGTCAGCAAATAGAGGTGTCTTTAAAGAAGTTGTCACTAGACCAAAGGTTTTTCAGTGCTATAAATATCAGGAAAGTGGTTCTTGGTGACCAAGGTCTTTTGTCAGCAAAGTGGCAATAACTCTACAAAGTAGCTGGTTAAATCCAGATAATTTGGAAGAGCTTTTGGCTCTAAAGCTTGGATGTCTCTGCCCTTTGTCACATCTTGCCTTATGTAAGCTGAAAAGCCTCATAAATATGATCTTATCCATTGGCAAATGTCAGGGTTTCAACAAGAAAGGTTGTCTCACAAGCAGCTTGGTGTCTCGCTGCTAGTTACACTGCAAGATGGCTTGTGTCTCATTGAGTTTCTTACACTCATTTTTCTCTAACAGACCTACTCCATTGTTCAGGGATTATTAAGCCCCCTTTGGGGCCAATATATCATGTTAAAAAGCTGTTACACCTGCCTGAAGGGGAAAGAGTAAGCAACGAATACTGTATGTACCTGGTATTTGGTTGCAGTGCTGATGCTGATCTCAAATGACTGATTAAAGTTTTAGCATGGTCAAAAAAAAACCAAACCCACATAAGTTATCTGTCTTCTGCCTTCCTTAGAGGAAAAATGGAAGACATGGGTGCAGTGAGACAGTAGGTGGTGTGGGGATTCTGTTTGGGCCTCTTTCAGCTGCTTTGCTGGGGCAGGGATCATATGGTCTCGTTGGTGAGTCCTGGCATGCATAGCATGGTCAGATCTGTGCTTCTGCCAGGCATCATCCAGGCTGCTGCCCTCAAAAAGGACTGCCAGCATCTTCTGCTCGCACTTGCCAATGTGTGTTGTCACCCAGTAGCCTGGCTTCTTGCAGCTCAGGAGTGGTTTCCCAAAACCATATAGGGAAATCAGGGCAGGCATGATCTGAAGTGATGGGTCCAGAGCCCTGCTGGGTCCCTCATCTGTATAACTGGTCTCTGCTGATCTGACCAGCAACGTTATAATAGTTTGTGCAAGGCAGCTTGTTCCATTTTGAAAGTGGATTGAACTACTTTGCTATACGTAATATGCTAATAAATTATGAATGTCTATGTAGAAACTAGTTCAGAGGACCTAGCAGGCTGGAAAGTTACATCCTGATTTACTATGCACTAGCTTCTCCCTGTTAGTAAACAAGGGCATATCTCAGAGCATTGTTGTAGATGTAAGTTAGTGAGCAGTAATTGGAAATCCTTTGTAGGAAACAGAAAATATGGAAGTGTTTATGACGTTAACAAAAAGTGAGAGGAAAAAAGTTGTTTTGACCGTAACTTGAATGTAGAGGTAAAACTTCCTAAAATGAAATTTAGACTTTTCATCTATTTTTACATTTTAACTTGCATTGAATTCCAGAAAACTCAGTTTTAGTAAATTACTGTTTTCTTAGTTGATTTTTGAAAGACTGGAGTTAAAACTTTTTATATTATGACTAAAAATATAGTTCTTGCATGAAATTGGAGGCTGTAGTGCACTCTTAAATGAAGCTCCAGGACTTCCATTTAGAAAAAAACACCAATTGTATTTTCACTTCAATTTTTTCTGGTGGGAAGCAGAGACATCTCAGGGATTCTTTATATTCTATGTGGGTCACACATATATTCATCGCTTCTGTCTGAACTCAGCCTCCTGAAGTTGTTAACTTTGCTATCCCATGTGCAGTGCCTGTGATTGACTTGGATGTTACAAATATATTCATTTTTCCACAGAAAAAGGAACGTTCATTAAATGTTCATTATCAATGTGCAACTTCTAATTAAAATAAAAGCCATTTTGTTTCTCAGACGCTTCCTATGCTGTTGGCAGATGTTAAAAATTAGAACATGTGAATTGAGAGAATCTCACTGAGGTCAGGGAGTGGGATTTCCATTTCATAGTTGGCATCTGCCGTTTCTCAGTTTCGCATCAAGGTGAATTCCAATTCTCCACAGCCTTTTTTCCTAATTGGAAATGTTACAGCATGAGTCATTCCTGCAGTTACTTGGTTAGGGCATTGAGAAGCTGTTATTAAATATTAACATTAATTCCTGAGGTTTGGCCACATAAAAGTTTCTGATTCTTGTTTCTTAACTTTTGTCAGCTTTTTTTTTTTTTTTTAGCGTATCCTGCCTAGTGCTGTTGTGTATAGCAAGCGCTTGGCACGCAGTGAATGGGCACAACATGTCATGAGCATTGAACTGACACAGGTGCCCCCTCAGGACGCTGAAAACGTCTCTGAAAACAGAACCTCTCTCCTAGTGTGGACCTTGCATTCCCAGTCAGATATTCATCGCTGGGGCTCCTCTCTGGATTTCTCTCTCTTCTCCCAACCTTTCCTTTCAGAAGGGTAAATTTAGGTGTGGGATGGAGAATAGGACCCATTTGTTGTACTGTTGCCTTTCAGTGCTAGCAGTGTGCTCGGAGTCTATTGAGGGGCCTTTGAGCCTGGACACAAGCACTTTTGTTTCCCTCGGTCCTGCTCTGTAAAGGTCACGTTTGCATTTTCACAGTCAGAGGATTCCGGGGGGGCGCGGAACACGGACGGGCACGTGGACAGACACGACTGCTGCAGACCTTCTGAAGCGAAGCACCCAACTTGTTCCCTGTCCACAGGCCTTGTCCATAAACCTGCAAAACAGGAACACATAGTATAGGGGCAATTGCATGAGCCCTACCGTACTTGTGCCTACTTTGTTTTTTCATATGGATGGCTTTGCTGGGACACCAAGTCAACTTATATACTGGATTCTAAGAAACCTGCATCTCCGTTATTCAGTAACAGGCCTGGGAAATCAGTTTACTAAGAAACAATGTATTTTGCCTTAAAACTGGAGTGGCTTTACTTTAGTCATAGACATACAGAAAGTGGACATTAAAGAAACAAAAAGTGTCTTTAAAGATTACGTATGCCAAGGGACTCAAATTGCTGCATAGTATGGGACAGGTTTGTGTTTTAATACTTTGATACATGATATGGCACCACAGTAATCCATTAAACATGGTGGTGTGGAGTCTTGATGCTAAAGTTCACTTGTGTTCTTTTTCTGGACACACTGAAAGAAAATACTAAGGTCTTCTGAAAGAAGAACCATGGCTAGATCATGCAGAATGAGAAAATTAAGGTTTGTTTCTGATTAATGCTGGCAATTATTATTGCATTTGTTACAAAGCAGAAATTGCCCTTTGGTCAAAGCCAGCCTTTTGCATTTGCTTGAATAGTCAGTGGTACTAGTACAGTGTAAACTGAACAGGATTTGGCTCTGGCATTCAAGCACAAGCTACTCTTTCACAACCACCCCCTTCTGTTTCTGCCTTTTCCTTGTGAGCAGTAAATCTTTCTGGGCATTTTATTCTACTCTCCCAAATGTTGTCAGAATGTGCCAAGTACATGGCTCCAGTTTCTTTTTGTAGTGCAAGAATTTAGCAGTGAAAGTTTCTATATGTTTGTGGAAACACAGATGCAGCTTTAAAAATACTTAGTAGTGCTTACATAAAGATATAGAAACATCTGAAGAAAATGTTTGTCTTTCTGTACATTATTTCAGCTCCAATTAATATGTTTTCTGCTGGGAAAATAATATTGATCATAAAAAATGAAATGCTGGTTGGAAATCCTTCGGCTTCTGTAATAGAATATTTCATTCAGGATGAAATGAGAGAATTACAGGCTTCATTCTGCCACTGCTGAAGCCAGTGGCTAAATGCCCAATTGCTTGCAACTGGAGCAGGATCTAGCTGTCTTTTTTGCTGAAGGATGTCTTGGACAGTCAATCCTTAATCTCTGATTTAGAGCACTTCCATTTGGTAAAGTTTCAGTTCTTTTTTAAGCCTGGAGCCATTTGGCTGAAATTGCATTTGATATACCTTCTGGAAGTCTGTTTTCTGAGTCTGCTTAGGAGTCTGTTTCTGTATTCTTAAATGGAAAATATATTTATTGCAGCCATGTCTCTAGATCATTTGCCTATCATGTTTGAAAACAAAAAATGTATATGTGACAAGATGCTGTTTCTGCAAAGTAGGCTCCATGTGGAACATTCCCTTAGTGCAATCAGGTGTGTTTGAGACAGCTATTTAAAAGGCCCCAAATGCCTGGAAAATAATTTTTTGAGCATTTGAGGTAATGGTTTTGTGTTTTTTTTTTTTTTTTTTTTTTAAAGAGACAACACAAAGTATCTGCTCATAAAGATAGTGTGTGAGTTTCTTAGCTTGGTCACTGAGCTCTGAGAAGGTGTTAAAAGCATGCTATTTAACTTGGGTACTGTGACATAAAGGGAACCTTGAATCTTTCTGGAGGTTCACCCATCTAAAACATAATAAATTGGTCATAGATCTTTTAAAAAATGTGATAAAAGGAAAAAAAATATTATGGGAATTCAGACTTTTATCATCTGCTTAGTTTTCCACTTCAAGGTTTTTACTGCAACCAGGAGGAAACATATTTATTTTTCAGTAAAGAGGAGTTTGGAATTCTCATAAGAATGCTGGAAGTCACAGTTGTAAGTAGAAGATGAAGCATCATGGGATTTGCAGTAAAATCATGAGGGATGGGAATAGTTTATATATCCAGCAGTGGTTTGCAAAACCTGAAGACCTTTACCTTGGAAAATGTGTATGTTTGAGGCTTGATTTAGCTGCTGATTGTGAAATAGTTGTTCCTATTAATTTCTAGTAATAGTATTATGGTATGTTGTGGTATGTCTTATGGTAGAATTCAGCTCAGCAAGTTCAGATTGAAATGGTAAGTGATAACCAAAAAATTATTGAGAAAGTGGTAAATAATTGCAAAGTGTATTATTTAATGAAATATAACGTGGGCTAAGTCCTGAACTCTTTGCTGGGGCCTTACACAGGTAAATTGCTGTTGAAATGAAGGCTCTTTTCCCTCCCTTCTTTTGACCCTTCTGCTTTGCCTTTCTCTTTCATAGACTGTGCCTGAGGCCCAGCATTAGATGTCTTGGGACTAGGGGTAGACTATCACCCATTTTCCAGAGGATCCCTTCTTCCTCAGGCTCCACAAAGTGTCCTGTAGAGACTGTAAAACTGTGTGTAGAGGTGAACAGACCTGCTTCAAACAGGGAGCTGTTCTAGCAGAGACCTGAGAGGTGGAGCACAGCAGAAAAAAGGAGTTAGTGAGGTTGGTGATCTCCACCATCTATTCTTCTTGTAACCAAAAGAAGTATTGACATCTGTGCTCTGTGATAGATATTAATCTCCCATGTAGTTTTTTTAGATCCTGTCCTCTCTCCATAGAAAGAAAACACCTTTGACATATGTAGAGATGATAGCATCTTCAGGTGATGTCAAGGCTGAGATTCTTTTCTGTGTTTATGTTGAACTCTGGTTAGTACTTAAGGCAGCTATTTATGCATCAAATAACTAATTCTCAATCCAAAAATAGTGCCTGTTCTGTCTGCCCAAAGACCTGATGCCTTCCAATTCCTTGTTAATACCTGACGTTGTAAGTCATGTAAAGTTGACCTACTAGCTTGTGTTTTCAGAGAGAAACCTCTAAGACTTTTTCAAAGCTGCAGTTTCTGTACAGTGCCTCTGCTGTGGTGTGCTGGGAAGCATGATAAGAACTGACGTTTTTGACGTCTGTGATTTTCCCTCTTTGCCTGTTGAAGATGTAATACTGTTTATCTGCTTGTTCTGTATCTCTCCCACAAGAACATTTATGCCTCTCCTATAACAATGTGCCGAAGGCTACTCTGTTCAGCAAAATACAGTATATTGCTCCTTTGGATTAAAAATAGAAGTAATTTCAGAAATGCAGAGGGTGGGGGGGGTCTCATTTTTGTCATCACTGTTATAGGAAGCCTGAGGTTCCATCTCATGTTAGAATTTTATCTTGTTTGTCATATCTCTCCTGATAAGTGAAAGTGAACTGAATAGCTTCTCTGAGTCATCAGTAAATAAAAGATCATGGAATTAACAGGATTTCTTTTGATCAATGAACCTCCAAGTCATGCACCTTTCTAAGCAGCATTGTTCTTCTATGTCCTCCTGTGCATGAGGAACTGTAATTATTATAAGCATGATGAATGTGTCAGACTGCAGTGTCTGGAGGTCTTCTGGAAATTCAGTTGTTTGTTTAGACCTGTGGAGAAGCTACCTTTCTTCTGTACTTTGTAACTGGAGCAAAAAATAAAGCAGAATATAAGGTGGTTTGGGGTATAGAACTTTCTCCTTCATACATTTTTACCCTTCCACCATCCTCACTGTAGATGAAGATGACTCTTCAAGGCAATGCTGCCTGGCTTCATAGATCTTGGCCATTCTAAGGTGAGATGCTGTCTGTAACCTAGATAATTTGGATGTGATAGTTACCGCTTCTCCTTTCAGCGCTATACTGTTTCAAACGTCTGTTCCCCTGATATCTCCAAATGTCTCACTTTCGCCTTTATCCTCACCTTGATTAAAATCGGAGTCCTGATCTTACCATATGAAATCAATACATGAAATAGATACGGAGTTGACGCTATTGGCCAGTGTCTTACAAGCATCTTGGATGTGCTTTCAGAGGTACTGTAAAGGAGGAAGTAGCTATGTGTTTATGGAAAACATCAGGAGAGTAGTCTAGTGGATAAAGGTGAGGGAGAGGAAAGAGATCATCATTGAAGTGAATAAACAAGATAATCTGCACAGCAAATTACTGTAATTAGTGACTGAGGGCACATAATAGGATGAGGGTAGAAAGGAGAGAAGTACGGGTATGTAATACTGACAGTAATCTCGAAAGGTTTTATCTTCATGGAGCATGGGTCAGTGAAACACTTTGCAAAGGATGCAGAAGACTCAGAGCAATAGGAGTGGCTGGTGGGAAAGAGCAGCATAAAGATATGGGAAATGAAGCTAAAAATTACTTCATGAAAAACGGGGAGCAGGAGGGATAACATGGAGGGAAACATTTTCAACTAAGAAAAATGCCTATTGTCTTGCACTTTATTTCTCTTTATCCAGCTGTATCATATTCTAGGCCAGAACTGTATTTTCCTCTGTGTTTGGAAGGTTCCTTTGCATGCTTTCGTATGCTACAGAAAGCAGTAGATACCATACAGTAGGCTGTTATTACCTACATAATAACAATCTAGGTTTGAAGTAACACGTTGGGGTTTTCTGTCTGTAAAGATTCTTCCACCAAAAGCTAGGATTTTTGTGCATGTGTAAAGTCCATGTGTATTTTTTCCTTAAGTTGACTAAATCTTCAGTGATGAAAGAATATTTTTGTTTGTTTGTTTGATTTAGTCGTGCAGGCCTTGCTCTAATGGTGAGTTATTTATCTTACAGATGGCATTTGCAAACAAGAGATGCTCCAGAAGAAGAATGCTGTTTTGGTGGATGGGGTCATCCTAAATGGTCCAATATTAGACTCAAAAGCAGGAGAGAAGTTTGTGGAAGAGGCCTGTAAAATTATTATGGAAGAAGTCATCCAGAAAGCTGATGATGTAACAGAAAAGGTAAAGCCATAGAGTGTTGTTGAGAATTTGTAACAGAGATAATAAACAATAAATCAATTTTTTTCTAAGCTGTATTTTATTGCTCTTTAGAAGCAATTTTGAGGCTACAGAGTCTGTGCCTGGCTCTGAAATAAAAAGACAGCCTTACAAATTAAGAAAGATTGCATTATAAAATCTTTCAATAACATAATTAGTGTTCATGTTTTCCAGAAAATAATGAGTTTTTTAATCTCAGAGTACAACGGGCACTTTCTTTGACATGACAGTGGGTGTAGTGTTTTTCTTGTTTGGGGTGGGGGGAGTTATTTGTTTGCTCCTGAAGGGCACTGGTATTGGAGAAGGAGGAACAGTGTGGAAGGGCAACATCATGAGATTGCTATGGTTTTCCCAGAAACACTGCTTAAGAGGCTGTATGGGAAAAGGAGCTACAAATTAATCAGGCTTGCCTTTGAGCGTTCACTGGTTGCTCCCACCCCTTGGCAGAAGAGCATCTGGAAATGCTGTGATTACAAATCCTTAACTAAGGACAGAATCTGACCTGCAGGTTTCTTGCTTTTCTGCCTTCCAGGATTCCCCACTCTAATTTTTATGGTCAAGCAATGCCCAACACACAATAAAACCAAGATCCCATGAGACCAGTTTATCAGAGATATTTTGTGGTGGCATGCTGCCCTGCAATGGGCAGTTTTGTGAAACCAGTGCTGAATGTGGTGCTTACCTTGTACCTTTATGACCTCTTCCTCTTGGCTAACCTGTTCACTGCTGATGTCTTCCCCTCTCCCCATCATTAGGTTTGTGAATGGCGAGCCCCTGAAAAGTTGAAGCAGATTCTTGACCTGGAAATGAGGGATGCTGGAGAATCTCATCAGAAAGTCTTGCAACTCTGCCGGGATGTTATACAGTACAGCGTCAAAACAGGTAGGAATGTGATTTCTAGTGAAGTTATGTTGTATGCTGACTTAAGAAGACAAGAGAATGTTTACAAAGTTTCATCACCTTTCGGGAAACTAGGGGTGTAAATGTTTGGTTTTTGCCTGCCTATACAACTATGCAAACATTTGGCTGTGTTCCTGTTTGACTGAATGCTGGTCACTACAGGTTTGACTAAAATGTGTAATCGTGGCAAACTAATCGAAAACTAGTTACTGTAATGCCATTGACATTAATGGTAGATTCTGTCATTTTGAAGTCTTGTGAAAGTCACCTAGACAGGTATGATATAACAGTTTAGCTAAACAGGCAGGAGAAGGACCTTCAGGTGTGATTTCCTCCTGTCTGGGTGGTGAGGAGTGGAGTCGCCCTCATTGCCCTCATGCATTCTTAGTGATGATTACCCCACATTTACTATTTTTCTTTTTGAGCAATAGTCTTATAGGGTGTTAATTTGCTGATAGGCAGTAATTCCTGTTCCAGACACTGTGAGAAGAGAGCTTGCAATGTTTCAGAGACAGTATACTACATCTCTGCAGGGTTAGTTCTCTACAGCTAACCTTTCTGCAGCATGTGTAGTATAATTCAGTTTTAGCGAAAAGGGATGAACAACATCTGTTCAGGAAACTGCTGTGGATCAGTAGCTTGGTATTTCAGATGTGGCATAGCTTAGGCTGTGTTTTGGAAAGTGAGAATGACATTTGATATAGTTAGATGTGGATTTCCAGGGCATGTTCCTTGGTACAGTCACTGTTGCAACAAAGTAGAACCGTAAAATAATTTTGAGAGTGAATGCATGCCTTTGAAAACCACAGAAAAGTAGCAATACTGATCTACAGGGGGAGTGTACTAATAATATGCAGATATAATTACTGAGTTACTGGAAGGTGTTCTGTTTATCTTACTTTTGCAAATTGCCTTTAGATTTTCATTTGTTACACTATGGCACCTTAGAAAGGATATTGTATATAAAAATATGCTGTGCAAATAGTCTTTAATCTAAGTATAAACATTTATTGAAGCCCCAGATATAAATGGAGCCATACAGTTTACCTGATTTTGCATGTAAAAGTACTATGCTGTGCATTGATATTTAGGTGGTGATCCTGCTGCTGAACTGACTTGTTTCTATAGTCAGCGATAGTATAGTGTTTTCTTGTAATTGGTTATATCTTGGTGTTTTGAGGCAGATAAACAAATTCTCTTAACTTGTCATTTTAAGTCTGCAGCAAGTTTTTCCAAGATGTTAAACCGCCTCTCTCTCTCCCAATACTGAGGCTTCGGTGAGAGCATAGGCACAGCTGCCTGGGATCAGCAGGTTCCTGTATTCTACTGCTTAACAAAATTTGGCTGAGCATCCATCGTGGCCTCTAAAGATCACTGTTAAAAGCCATGGTGTATACTCAGTTTTCAATTCCTTTTCTTTTTTTTTTTTTTATTTGTAAAACTTGCGAACAACCCACATTCATTCTGTGTACTATTTATATCTCTCAAACCTTGTTTTGGGACCTGAAAGTGCTTATTAAATTTACTTTCAAGGGATTGTCTAATCCTAAGGAAAGGACAGTAAGTCTAGAAAATACTGAGAGAATGATGGAGTGAATTGTGGTTTGCAGTGATCAGTGTTCAACCGAGAGGGCCTGTGATATATTATCTTTTCATGTATGCCCTGTCACTGCTTGCTTTTCATCTGTATTTTCAGGTCATCCAAGATTTTTCAACCAGCTGTATGCTGGAATAGATTATTACTCGTTAGTGGCTCGTTTCATTACAGAAGCACTGAACCCAAGTGTGTAAGTGTATTTCTTTGTCCTCTTGATGATGAATTAGCATGCTTTTTGGAATAACAGCTTTTTTTTTTGCACCCTACCCCCTTATAATTTCTGTTTTCAGTGTTGCAGATGAGGTAGGAATTGCACTGGAATTTGGGAGAGAAAACAGTCTGGATTGGCTGAATAGCTCACCAGAAGGTTGGCTAATCCGATGAGGCCTTTTTTTCTAGTTTGTGAGGTGGGGTAATTGTTGTTTGCAATAGATCATTGTAGCTGAAATTTAAGCCTACATTAAAAGCAAACTCTAGTGTATTACTTTGAGAGTGGAAGTGTCAATGTGGTGCTGTCAGGAACTAAGCAATTGCTCTACTGGGTCAGATCCATAGTGTTTTTAGTTTAGAGGTCTGCTGCTGATGGTGCTCAGCTTCTGATAGATTGAAGTGCAAGAAACCTTTATCTAGTTTTAGCAATATTCTGTGGGATGAATTGTTTAGTCTTAATACCAATCATGATGCTTTTATTTTTGTTCAGGTATACATATGAAGTATCCCCTGTGTTTCTGTTGGTGGAAGAAGCAGTCATCAAGAAAATGATTGAGTTCATAGGCTGGGAAGAAGGTGATGGTATATTTAATCCAGGTAGGAACAGTTCAGATTTCAAGCTGTGTCATTAGAAACCAACTAATACTAGTAATTCCGTGAATATTGGATTAATTTAGAATGTTTGAAAATGCATGCAAAAATCCAGTGATGCACACACACAACTATTTAACCCAGGCTTATTTTACATGTTTCTAGTAATAATTCTGTGAATCTGATCAGCAAATGAATGAAAACACTTCTACATTAAATATAATTATGTGGAAATTGTTTGTAACTGATGCCTTTCTTGACCTTATTAACAACAATACCAACAGCCTCACTGGACTGAGTCAAACTGGTTGACAGACAGGGAGCTGATTTACATGCTAGACACCAACCAATGGCGCCTGAGGGCACTGATCTGTGTGTATCCTGCATATCAACTGTGGGAGCCAGAGTTTATCTTAGTGAGAGTGTCATGAGCTTAACTCCTTTGAGTTTTGATAGTTTTATTAAATGTTGAGATAAGGCCAACTAAACAAATATTTCTTAAGCTTCTTGATAAGCCATGTTTTTCAAATGTTCTGTAAAGCAGCGTTCCAGCCCACTGTATTGAAATAATGAAGCATAATGATTTTATTCCACAGATTATTCAGATAACAAATTAGTAGGCTAGATGTGAAGTTTTTCTATCTAATTTGGGGGTGAGAAGAGAAACTAAGTGAGTAAATAGATTTAACTCCTCCACCAAGACAAAGTCAGTAATTCTAGCCTATGTGTGAGTAGTATAAAAATAAACAAACTGAAATCCCCTAATTATTTTTTAAAAAAATATATTAAAGGTATGGACTTTTTTCTCACATCAGATTTGATGTGTATTTTCAGTGGAATCCTTGCTTTTATGGCAGACTTGCTTAATTAAAACTTACTGAGATACTGTTAAAAGATAAATGAATTGTACTTTTTTGTGCTAGTTTTATGTAAGGGCTTTTCTTATTATTTTGGTTTTATTATTTTAAGTGAATAAAACCTGTCCAGATCTTACCTTGCAGATCTTCCAGTTCCCACTCATTGTGGTTTTTTTTCCTAATGGCTTTTTTTCTCCCCATAATACTCTGAGGTCTGGTTGCCCAAGAGATCTCCTAGGCTCCGTATGGTGCAGCCAAAGCTGACCTCCTTGCGGGCAGCTGAGCTGGCACTATTTCAGTGTAAATGGGAAAGAGCTGTTGCAGGGTATTCTCTGTTGGGGAGGACTGTTTGGGCACAGTTCTTATTCTTCAGGAAATATTCCCAAAGAGCATTCAAACATGCTCTGTTTCCATGCATGCTGCAGAACCCAAAGTTCATTTTATGTCTATAGGCTTTTGGGGAGGAAATAAGCTAGATGGATGCATCTATAAGACAACTCTGTTTGTTTGTTTGTTTGTTTTTCCCTAATAGGTCAAGCACTCAGACACAGGACAGGTGCTAGGACTGTGGCTAATACGATATTTGTATGTCTCTTTCTGCAGGTGGCTCTGTTTCTAATATGTATGCTATGAACTTGGCAAGATACAAATTTTGTCCTGAGATAAAGGAAAAAGGACTTTCCGGTTTGCCAAGACTAGTCCTGTTCACTTCAGAAGAGGTAAAAGCAAAACAAAAAAGCTTTTTGAACTTTATTTTTCAATGGCTGCAAAATTATATCATTTGCATATCTGATGGGGCACTGGTACAATAAATTTGTCATCTGTGTATAATGTGGAATATTGGAGCTAAATGGAGAAGCCTGATGGTAAATTTCCCTGCAGAAGCTTCCTTGCTTTCAGAAAACAAACACAGATGTTCCTGCTCTTGGAAACTGCTGCTATAAGAATAGGTTTTATGTGGGGCAAACCTGATGCAGAATGCATGTGGTGTGTTGTGGAGGTCTGCAGCATTTGATTTCCCACAGCATGGGAAGTCTAGCAGGAACCACAGGTAGGTTTTGGATATCAAAGTTTTTTTCTGCAGATTTAATTTGTACTAAGCTGAGCACTTGTGGACCTGTGAGATGGCTCTTTGCAGCCCCCACTCTGCCCTATGTCTGCATACAGATTGGTTGTGGTACAGAACCAAACCCACCATAAAGCACTTTGGAAAAAACTGCTTGGTCTTCAGACAGTTCTTCTTTAAATAATTGAAAATATGTGGCTAGTTTTAAAGTTTTTGAATATCTGTCCAAACAGCCTGTGGGAAGTTGAGTTATATTCATACATTTCTTCTGAAGCTGATTTTTGGAGGCTTTATTTCAGCTGTCCCTCCAATTTTAAGAGTTTATCATTTGATTAGTACAGAGTTGTTATTAATTCTGACTCCACTATATAAAGGCCCCAGTGGAAGTGAGGACCTTATTGTACTAGGATGTATATAGTTACTAAAATAATTTTAGTTCTTAAGTTTATGCTCCAAACAGTTTGCAGTGTAAATAAAGAGGCTTATTTTGAAGAGACTGGAGGGATAAAGGCATTGCGTAACTTGTTCAAGACAGCACATATATTTTGGAACTGAATCCAAGTGGCATAAATAAAGGGATTTTTTTTTTTCCTGGGCAAAATATATTTAGGTTTTTTCCTTCTGAAAAGTGTGTATATGAAACGATATGCCAGTTCATACTTAATCCATCACATTACATCTTAAAAACAGCTAAGGAAGAAAAAATGAGGTTGAAACATGTTCTGTTAATGCTTTTGAGGTAGAGCATGTAGAATTTCTATCATTAAGTAACATTTTATTTCATTGTGAGATTTAACTAAAATGTATACTCTCATACTCCAAAACAAACAAGCATTTAATTTCATGACAAAATAAATTTTATTTGACCCTCAGAGTAAATTTATTTTGATGTCTTTGCTTCACCAGAAAGACCAAAACCATAAAACATGGAACTGACCAGGAAAAATAAATTGGTAAATTGTTTGTAAGGCAATGCTCTTGATGTCTAATACTTTGCTTGATTCACAAAACTATGTTGTCTTTAGTACTCAATAATCACTTACTGTAAAACTGCTACTTCTAGTAGTTAGATATTGTGGCTATTGTCTAAGATCTCTAGTGTTTATTCATGGTCATGAGGGAGGAGATGTGCATATTCATATATACTTGTTTTAGAACCACGTGTACTGAGTCCAAGTTATCTTACCTTTTGGAATTTTGTTTAGTTCAGATATGTCATATTGAGAATACATGTAATAAATGGCCCACCCTGAAGATAAGTACACAAGTGCTTGTGTCACACAATCTGAAGTTTTATTATTTGTTTTTAATCTGAGCCTTCTTTTACTTAGCATTTTGTGCTGCTTGCTTTTTTTTCCCTGTTTTTTTTTTTTTTTGTGGTTGGTTGGTTGGTTTGTGGTAGGTTGGTTGGTTGTTTCACTGAAGAGGTACCTGGAGAAGCAAATGATTAAAAAAAAATTGTCTTGGAAAGTTAACAACCTGTGTTTATCTTCAACGTGATCAGGCAAACAGTGTTGGCATGGAGAAGCCATGAGGCTATAATCAACTGAGAGTATTGATAAGGAGTCAAAACATATGGCTGCTCAAGGCACTTGTGTCATTTTAGGGCTTGGCTTCAACACTGCGTTCAGATGAAATGATTTTTGCCTTGTTGCCAAGTCCCAAAGTTTCAGTCTGGCACTTGGCAGACTGAAAGAGTTGCCTTGCTGTAGAGCAGGGGAGAGCACGGACTTCTCGGTGACTCAGTTTTATGTAATCTGGGGCTATTTACATGTTCTTGGTTAACAAGAAGGTGTATGTTTAACGCATGGCCCGCCCAAGGTCCTCACATGCTCTGTCTGGCCTTCAGGAATGAAAAGGCTCCTTGTTCCTCCAAGTAAAACGCTTAGCTACTTAAAATTATGGTGATAATAAAAACTCTATGCTACTACTTTGTAGTTTTCTTGCTGGACTGTCACAGAGTGATTCCTCTTGAGACAGTAGCCGTACTAGAGAAATGGTTATATCACACTTTGTTGAGGCATGATTTGTGGCTCCATAGGAGCTGAATACAGTTGTAGTTATAGATGTCAGCCCACCTTTTTATCACTTTTTGCTATTTGAGTCCTATCCAAATTTTATTCGGGCTCAAGAATGTATTGCATTGACCTGAAAGGTGGAAGTCTGCTAAATTTGAGCTAACTGAGGGTAGAAGAGGATGTGTAAATAGTTGAAATGTGCATGCTGATAGGAGCAGTTTTTTAGATGCAATGAAACTAAATTCCTCCCCAGTGCAACTTGATCATGAAAGTAATAAAGTGAGAGATCACAACATTAACTCACCATGTTGTCCCCCATTGAAATTACAGCAGACAAAAATGAGCAATAAAACAATCTCATAATAATGTAATTGCTTTATGCAACCATGTTTCTAGGAAACTTTTCAAAAACAAGAAAATACAAATTTATCTTCTGTTTTAATGAGCACAGGGGGAAAGTACCTTGTCTTTGCAAACGTTATTAGGAAATGAAAACTATGTCTAGCTATAGTTAAAATAGTACAGCAGCACATCTTAAGTGCACTGTTCCAATTTGATCTTGTGCTCAAAGGCATTCATTTCTAGCTACAAATGGCTACAGATTTAATAATGGGTCTAAACAAACAAAATTGCAAAAGATGTGGCAAGCGTAAACTGAACTCACAGTATTTAAAATTATTATTTCACATTACATATATAATCTAGGTACAAATAATACCTTTTATCTGAATATTTCTTTTTTTTTTTAATGGAACGATGAACAACTGAATTGACACTTGTGACTGGAGCTGCTAAATGTTCTCTGGTATATTTTTTCTTAAAATGATGTGCTGTAATTTAGCATAATGGCTTCTAGTGATGATAGTGGGTTAAAAAAAAGACTTTTTACATGTTTTCAAAAAATATAACTGAAAGACTACTTTTTTCATCAAGGAAAGCATATTCCAAGTCTATGGGGTAGTATAAGTCTTATCCCTCTTCTGTCCTACTGAAGACCTGACAAAATTTTCCAAGAGGTGCAGAAGTACTTGTGGATGCGAGAAATAATGTGTCTTGCAGCCTGTTTTGTTTTGGTATTCCCGTTGTCCTTCTCTTTCCCTCTGATTTTTTGTATATTCTTGCAGGTGCTCAAGCCTCTTTTATCTTTCTCCCAGTCTCCCGTACCATTTTTTATAATAAAATACATGATTTAGTGATTGCCTGTTTACTAGTATAGTGAATTTGCAGGTCTACTGCTTTCTCAATTTGAAGCAATCTGATTATTCCTGGTGATTCATACCTTTCATTTGAACCTAATGGATAGAAATCAGTGATGGAGGCAACTTGTATTTTAAGTGCTTCACTAAGCAGTTGAAAACATCTTCAAACTTCTACTGAACAACACACAGCCACTACAATCATTATTACCATTATTGATGTAATTTGATGTAATGTAGGACTAATTATCCACCTATGTATGTTACTGTTCTTTTAACAGTCTAAATGAATGAGCCCTAAAGGCTTTGTGAATGTGTGATGTTATAGAATTAAGCTTTCTTAAAACTACCTGATACTATCTTTGAATGCCTTTATTTAAATAAGTGGATCATGGTGGGGGAAACCTTTTTGTCAAAAAGAAAAAGAGCCCTTTGAGATGATCCATCTCATCAAAATAAGCGTGACAGGCCTTAATACCCTTAATATATTCATACCCACACATTAAAATGTTGTACATTTTTCATAATTATGTTCTGCAGTAGCTGCATTTGTGTGAACTCTCTGGAAGAAAGTGGAATTAATTAACCACCTGGCTTCACCTCCCGTATGAAAAGTAACAATTCTAGACATCTTCACAGTTGCTGGAGTATGCGTTATTTTAACTCTTCAGTAATAATGTGAAAAAGAGCCAATTATATTTTTTGAGAAGAGCAGTGATTATCCAAGGCTTGGATGATCTTGATTCTCAGAAGAACTGTGTAGTCCTGTGAGATGCTACATACTGTCAAAACTGACTCCGTTGCTGAGTGGTGTAGACATTTGGCACGCTGCAGGTTATTCAGAGTGGTTTTGACATCTAAAAATATCTTCAGATTAAGAAGGTTCCTGTGTCTTGAATTCCCAGGCTAATCTTGAACATGGATTAACCAGGGATCAGCATACTGTTGTTCTGGAATAAGATAAAATGTTCTTATGCTGGAATAACGGTATCCGCAGTAGAGCAGGTCCTTATAGAGGTGAATATTGGAAATACGGTAAGATATACCTTCAATATTTGTTTAACAGAAAAAAAGCTTTTAAAAAGTACAAAGTGGACTGGGGGCTTAAGTATCCTTCTCAGCAGAGCCATTTTATCACATTCTGATTGAATAAACACCCATTTCTAACATCCTTTGAGCAGGTGAAGGGGTCTCTTCTACACTTGCTTCATAGGCTTCATACACTAATGCCCTTTATTCAGGGCAAACTAAGAAGTGGGCTGCATATATCTGTACTCATTCAAATCATCTCTGTGATGACACCTAGCTAAAATTCTTTGCTGAAATAGTAACTTCATTTGCTGAAAAATGAAGACTGGTCCAGACTGGAACATTTTGCAAAATTCATATTAACTTTTGAACATGTGCTGAGTCCTATCTAATGTCTGCTTGCTTTCATAATGGCTTCTAAGATTCACGTTCATGTGAACAACCTTCATAACACCATGATTTTTAGACCCTTTTGCAGTGATAGCCTTGGAAGTCTCAACTGTACTACAGCTAAAGGCTTTGGGGCTTGAGCTCCTTCATCCTATGCACAGAGTTGTTGGATCAGGCCAAGGGTCAGTTTAGCTTAGTATCCTGTCTCTGGCAGTGTCCAATAGCTGATGTTTAGAGAAAGCACATAATAAAATTACACGGATAAAGTGGTAAAGGCTTTACCTATATCATAAGATTATCATATCATTCAGTCAGTGGCAAGGCCAGCGGAGGCGACGGTGAGTGGGTGGCTAAGTGCTAGATGGAGGCGGACTGGGGTTTCCCGAGGCCCGGGAGCCCTGGGGAAGAGCGGGGGCACCCGTCCAGAACCGGCGCCTCTGGTGGCGGGGGTGTTGCCAGGGGCAATTGTGGGTGAGGGGGTGGCACGGGGGTTCAGCTGGAGCAGGCGGTCCCCGCAGCGAGGGGGAGCAGCCACAGGTGATGTTTTCCAGGTGAAAAAGCAAAGCACCCCTTCTCCCCCCCCTCCGCTCCGTCTTCTGCGAAGAAGGAGCATCTCCCACCCCGCGTCTCTGAGAGCCGGGGGGGCAAGAGAGAGGCCAAGAGGGTGGTGCGGGATGAGGGGGCATGCCGCTGCGCGCCACGCAAGAGTTTAATCCCCGTGGCCGCAAACTCATTTCAGAGTCTGTTTCTTAGGAGGGTGTGAAGCGGGGGGAAAGGGCTGGGAGCCAACATGTCATTTTTTTGTTGTCCTTTTTAATCAGATCTGGGACAAAACCCTCCAGGCGCAGGCAGGAGAGCCGGCCGCGGGCAG